>JAEAOA010001564.1:0-78045 GCA_016746295.1 Potamilus streckersoni | reverse complement strand
AAAGAGTATATATATATATATAGGAGAATTTAAATAATTGGAGTGAAATAATATCAGTTCAAAAGAAAAAATATCATAAAATCTATTAACGATATAAAACCAGATACAAATAAATAAATAAATAAATCAGGATGAACATAAACATGACGTCAGATAGAAAGTAATTTGAATGTTGAATGTTGATATATTTATAAATTTCATAAATGTGCCTAGAAGAGGTATAATAGCCATTCGTCTTGCTAATTGTCCTCTTCTACGCACATCAGATGTGACATGAACGCTAATAAAAGATAATGACCCGTATTTGCGCGTCAGACTGAGTTTTAATCAGGTGGCTGGTTATTTCTCCCACGAGTAGATTAACTATAAAGCATTCGACATAATGGTAAATGCGCTCGGTAACACGGCTTTGTTCCCGCCCAAAAGTTAATTAGGAAGCTTGTGGTACAGATAATTAATCCTATCCCAAATTTGTAGTGCCAAAAGTGACGAAAATAAATGATCAGTCAGTCCGTCTTCACACCTTTGTCGATCCTGTGAAGAACAAAAGTGTCAGAAGTGCAGGAACTGTCTACCTGGAAAAGTTTGTCTTATTTCGAATGATTGGCGCGTATTAAAATGTGTAACGTCTACTTAAGGAATATTCAGAAAATACAGATCTTCGTCAATATATGGAAAGGAGTCATTAGTGATATAAAGCCAGAAAAGTTGGCAATATAAAGAAGACCTGACTTGAAGAAAATATAATATCTGAACAAGACGGGATGGAGAATGAAGTACAGCTTCTCAGCCATAAGTAGAAAGAGTGCAACAGAGGCTACGACAAAGAGAGGACAAAGCAATAGGAATTCTAAAGATAGCAGATACAGAGGCAGAGAGCTGAGCTACTTCTAGTTGCTCATGCCTATAACTGGGATTTGGAGGCTGATGAATACAATTTTTTTGTCTTTGGTGTCGTCAGCGATGAGGCGATCAGATCTATGTTTGCTTTACAGTCATTGGAGATGCAACTGTCCTAAATATTTTTATTCATTCCGTTAATCTCACCATACCATTCTTTGATGAAAATATCGTTGAATCGCTGTCTAGAATCTTCTATACAAAGTCATGGAATCAATAATTATCATTTGTAAACACGCTGCTTAAGACTGGAACCATACAAACTTCTCTATTGCTGAATGTTGCACTTTTTAAATAGTGTAATTATTATTGCTGATGACCAGCTGAGGTTTCCCTTTTGAGTTTTGACATAGTTATTCTTATTTATTTCACCGATATTATATTGTTTAATTGTTGTTGTTGTTGTTGGGCTTAACGCCATTTTTCAGCACACGATAGGCTATTCATGGCGGCCAGTATTAATAGTGGAGGAAGAAACCGGGAAATCACCGGAAAGAACCACCGACCCACGAGAAGCTACTGGCAAGCTTTCTCACATATCCGCCTTCGCCGAATCCTAGACTCAAACTCACGCAGACAGAGGTGAGATGGCAGTGATCCGTAACGGACAGCGCTTTAGACCACTCGGCCACTCGGGGCCCCTTATTAGTTAATGCCTATATTGTCTAATATTTAATGCTAGACAATCAAACTTTCATTGACATGCAAATGTTTAACTTCTTTATTTATGTTGGATAGCTCGGATAAATATCAATTCCAAGCAGAGGTGTAGATTCAGACCGCTTTAGCAACCGTCAAAACAGTTTTATGCCATTAACACATAATACATGCATTAACGTATCATACTTTATAACGGTTCTTTTAAATTGGCAAAATCGATTTATAAGAATTACGACGATGAAACTTGCAAAGTTTGGAGTAATTCACATATGCTACTAAACCAAATTATTCGGAGAATCTTTAATTCAGAGATTTGGTAAACTTGCAATCAATATGTAGCCATGGATGGGATATCTATTTTAGGCTAACGCTAACATAACTGTTTCCCATGTTGCAAAATTGACCTTCATTTTATAACCTCGTCATAATATGCATTGTTTAACGGTTACATATATTCGTCAGGGAATTCTATCAAAGAACTGTTCTTGTTATATTTACCTATCTTTGTTCAAATTTAGTTTTAGATGACAAAACAAATTGATATCCTTTTGCTTTCTCCCACAGGTACTTATATATCAGGTTAACAGATAAATTCTCCTATATGGCCTTGTGATCATAGTCCGTTTCATTCTGGCTTGTACGATCACCTAACTGCGTATTGTGTGTATAGCTAAAATTAAGAAGGTCGCTAATAGGGCTATCATACCTAGTACACGAGATAACATTGCCAGTAAGTACCAGTCATGAGGTGCGTGTTTCTCCTGTAATTTTGTTATATCGCTTTCTATAATTCCAAATATATTTTCCTCAGAACGAAAGGATGACTATTCCGGACATATATACACGTATCCTAAATTCAGACTGAGAATTATTAGAAATATAGACCACGAAAACTCATATAATGCTTTTAGAAATGTGATGTTCTTTTAAAATTTTCCAATGAATAAAATGTATGAATATATACAACTTTATCGCAACAGCTTCTATTTGCTATTTGCGTTTTTGATTTCTTTCTGTCAAAACATGCATATCCTCGTAAAGAAAATTGTTTTACAACATCTATCCAAATCTCTACACAACCAATATTATCATACATAGATTTTGGAATATATCAGTGGAAGAAACATGATACCAACACAGCGGCAATATCACCTTTATCACCATAGAGACAATATCACATTTGGAACTACCACTGTTTGCAATTCAGGAAATATATCTGTTCTTATCTGTGTCATTCAGAGCCATATTTTTACACTCAGTCCATTTACTGTTTCTTTCTCCTCAGCTCCTTCATTCTACCTCCCATTTCACTGTCCTTCTACGCCGGGACTTAAATATCATAAAATGCGTAAACTTTATACCTTTTGGTGTCCAGTTATGCAACCAATGAGTCGCCATCTGTAACGGAATAAGGCAAAAATAAATTGGTAATGAATTAGAACAATTTTGTGAACATAGGTTGTATGTCATAGGTCGCTCGCAGTCTGATGCCCACATATCCCGGAGTACACAGGTATTTTACTCCTGGTTTTTGCATGTCTTGTTGTAGTCTTTACATGAGTTGTATTGCCAGATGCGGGCACGGTGACCACCTAAATATTGTCAGGAAGTGTGTATAGTATACGACGTACTACAGCCATATGGGTAAGTAGTAAATTATAGACAGGTCACATTTGTAATTGTATAAGTATATTAGAGTGTATAGTAGAAGACTTACTACAGACACATGGGTAAGTAGTAGATTATAGACAGGTCACATTTATAATTGTATATGTATATTAGTGTGTATAGTATACGACATACTACAGCCATATGGGTAACTAGTAGATTATAGACAGGTCACATTTGTAATAGTATATGTATATTAGTGTGCATAATACACGACTTATTACAGCCATTGTGGCTTGTTGAACGTGCAAAGCAACCATAACCAAACCACAAGAAACGAGCTGTAGTATCGGTGAACAGTTGGCGACCTATTGATGATTCATGAAGGATAATAAGTTTTGCAAACATTTACTACAATCCAAATAATGCTGCAGGTTACGTGTTGATTCTAAGATCGAATATTACTGCTTTACAGTTACCGGAAATGATTTACTGGTTAAAGGAACAAGAAAAGTGCACATTACACAAACCTATTCGTTGACACCTTTCCAGACGTCAAAGCGAAGTGGATGACACCAATCATTAGTGGCAAGTAGACTTAGCCGATATATCGTATTTGGCAGCGTACAAACACGGTTGCAAATATGTGCATTGCATCAACAACTAATTAACAGGAACTTTAAAATTGATTTAAAATTAAAACTGATATCACTACCTATAATGGCAGTGCTAATGACAAAGGGACCTAATGTATGAACCAACCCCGTCTCATCAAAGCTTACTATTAGACGACCATCATAGCATGGACACGCAAAGGAGGAAGTGAAGCAGAACAACGAAGTGGCAGTATTTAATTAATTATTTGGAACGTCTTCTTCTACCCTTAAGAAACATAGAGTGACAGAGATGGAAGACTGGATTTGTATTGAAAAAAATATATATTCAGCAGTTTCAACGGTTATCATCTTCCAATATTTTCCCCTAAAATATTATATAGACAGTATCAATGGAAACTTTCTAGGCCACATCAGGTGATCAACAGCAGCATCAACAGTCATCTTTTTGAACATTTTGAAATCCCTCGGCCTTTGACATGGAGCGTCTCCTCGGAAAGTAGAACCATCGTATTACAAGTACATAATTTATTTGACTTCATCCAGTTTCATTTCAAGGAATATTTTTCCCAGCATTACCTTATATTATTCAAGGCCAAATTAACTCAAACCAAATTATTTGATCACGACATTACTTTGGTAGAAATTTTTCATTTCATGAAAACCTTAAATGTCAGTGGAAATCAAATGATGTTTACAGATGAAGTGCTCAATAAACAAGTGTACGAATAATTCGATGAAAATTATTCTTTCTTTGATGAAAAGAAAACACCATCACCAGTCAAATAATCATTATACCAAGAAAGTTCCTTCAAACAATTATTTAGTTCTCAGCACTCTTTTCAGCGATCCGATTGGCAAAGCCCTGATCAAAACTAAATACAGTGTATTGATTGAGTAATAGAAAATTAATGTCTGAATATGAAATGTTCTGATTCAACAAGATTGTTGTCCATCAACTTTTGTTTCCTAGTTTGTTTGATATTATTGGTGGACACACTAAAACAGAGCTTAATGCACAATACATCAACAGCTACGAACGATTTGACACATAGCCAGGGAACTGAACGGAAGGTCAAATGTGATGTTTATGCACTACGATGAGGCAAACACAACGTGGTTGGAAACAAAGACGGTCATTTACTAAACTTCATTCGTTTCAAAGCGGATTTTGCTTCTGGTGCTTACGAGTCAAGTGGAAACAAGTATCACGTTCACAGCAAATTTGTATATCTAACCAATCTTCCTGTCAGTTAGTCGTATATTGACTGTCGCAGTATTGATATAATATGAGATCTGGTTCAAAATACACCATTCTCAAAACTAAAAGGCTACCATTACCACAAGGTTCTCTTGCAAATTGTAAGAGAGAAAACAGATGTTAAAGTCAGCTTTTAGCAGTTTGTCCTCCCACCTTAAAACTAAGGGGATGCGATCATTGCAAGCTTTGAAAAATAAGCCATTTTGACGCATGGAAAATTTTTTATCCAAAATGTAATTGTCCCAAAAGTCCTAAAGAAGCATTCGTGAGAGCATGCGGATATATGTTGCGTACGAACCTTTTCGGTAGTCGAAATTCCCAATACATTCGCTGCGCTCTTCAGGCCTAAGCATTTCCTTATCTTCTATGTCACAGCAAGGACACTGCAGAAAGAGACATCAAAATCCCTCTAATCTGATCAATACGTTGCTAGACAAAATATAAAATCAGACCCTCCGTAGTATTGGACGTATTTTATTACTGACTGATACAGGAAACTATATACCAAGATTCGCTTGAATATTTTAAGTAAGACATTCATTCGCTTGTCTCTAAAGATGAAGTCGATTTCTTAAGCCACTCTTATCTACCCTACGTTCTGTAAATATAATGAGTGCGCGCCCAGGTGACCCAAGTGGATAGAGTGTACACCTCGGATGTGCGAGGTGGGAATTCGTCGGTTCAAACTCTGGCCGAGGCATACCAAATAATTAATAAGATGGCACTAGCAGCTGCCTCGCTTGGTGCTCAGCATTACAAGGTTAGTGTAAGCAATAGTTGGCCTGGAGTCAGGATAAATTACTGGGTGAAATATGGTGCCATACGCCTGCTGCAAAATAACTAATTCTTAAACACCGTACTGCAGCCATCGTATAAATACGTCTCAAATTACTAAAGACTTGTTAGCAGTCTAAAACACTCCTTACACATATATACACTCAATGAGCGCTAAATGCACAATCGAGTATCGCTCAAATTCAAACTTCCTTTGTTAGATTTTAATTAAGAACCAGCTACTGGATCTTATACCAAACGATGAAATATCTTTGCGAATGCTACAATTAAAATACACTCTAAATGGATAAATGAACATCTTCTGCTTACATATCTTGACGTGAAGACATGTCGGTAAAGTTTATAATGATATATGCAATTTTTCTCTCACAGATGTCAACCCCTCCATTCCATTGGGTACCCAGTTCAATTTAACAAACCTCAAGTCATCGGTATAGATATCAATTCCCATAATTCATTAACTGTGTATCCCATTTCACAAGGAACAAAATTAATTAAACGATTTAGACTTATATAAAGCAAATATTAGCAAGTAACTTATTCCTCTGATCAGAATACTGTGGACGTAAGCCGGCGAGCCTTTCTTTGTCTATATATACAGGTTTTGACGGTTGTCAATTTAAATATTCTTACACCATTCTAATCTTTCCGACATCAATAAAGTCGACACGAAGTTAGAAAGCGAAAAGAAAATCAGCGTTTCTTATCTACGTTTGTTTACACATGTGAGACGGAGTCATGCATGACCAATACACAATGGATGTATCGGTCTGGTTGATGTAGCTTTCTGATAATTGAAAATAATTTGCCCGATTTTTCAATTGTGTTTCAAACAAACCTGCTAGCCTATGTAAACTCACGGAGCAAGTATATATAGGACTTGCATTTAACACTGCAGTCAGGTAAAACCTCAGGGAGAAAGAAAGAAAGTTGACAACCAGGTCAGCATAGGAAGTCAGCAGTTTCCTTCTTGCTGATAGAAAGCTGAACAACGGGACTTCTTTAGAGGTACAAATGGATCTCCAAACCCAGACAATTGGTACATGAATCAGCAAATACCTCTATGGTAAAATACAATTTTTGAAAATATCAAAATGCTTGTAAAGATTGTAGACTTGGTAATTAATGGATAATTTACCAGACACAAAATTAAATATTACGAAAACATTCACTCTCCGTATAGCAGAGAATATAAGTTTGAGAAGAATGACTATGTGTGTATCAGTGTTGTGTGTATATAGCATATATGATATAAAGGGTTTCTGTGTCGCTTGCGGTATTCACGATTTTACCCTGCTTCTTTCTTTTTCTCATATTAATACGAATAAACTTCCACAGTTCTTAAGAAATGAATTATATCTAAAATAAATAATCTTAATTATAACCATAAACGGATGCGTGTGCCATTTTGTTTTCTCAATGTCAACGAAAAATACTATTGACATATACCATTTGTGATAGACTATGCAGAATTTACAATCTACAGAATATTTCGGTGCTTATGTTTAAAGTTGATACGAAAGATTCTCAAAGTAAAGCCAAGGCCAATACATTGCCAGAGTTATATTTAAACAGCCCTACACTATACATATGACTACATTCTCAAAGTGCAAAAGTACCATCTCATTCCTGATAATAACCAGTTTAGCTCTCTCTGCTTCACATGCATTCATGGTTGCGAAAAAGTTTTTCCTTTCTGGATGTAATGCATTGTGTCCAGGTGTATTGTTGAATGTATTCTCCTTCTCATCGCGCCGCTTCTAGAATATTATAAAATGGAATAACATAATCCAACTAGTGATGAGAATACAGTGTTGCACCTGCATTATAAAACAAAACACGTGACAGTGCTAGAGTAAAGATAGGAAAGATGGTCTCTTTATTGTATGTGACCGTGTTTTCCGTTGACCTCTGCATGTATCATTCATGAATATGCAGCATGAGAAGCGACTAAGTTGGCTGATTGACAATTTTTTAAATCCAGCACAAATTAATTGGTTTCCTTCATGAAAATTCTCAAGATTTATTTAATGTATAGCAAATAACAAGGCAAATAATGCAATAAACATTTTTGTAATCCACTACAGTACTAGGTTAGCAAGAAACGAATCTCCTTTTCTATGTATGACCGGTTCGACAGGAGGACATGTCACTATACTCGTGCTTTGTGTTTGTGTGTGTGTGTGTGTGTGTGTGTGTGTGTGTGAGAGAGAGAGAGAGATGAATTCGGTCCATAATAACAATATCTGAATTCGTTTCACATTTATTCATTTATTCCTTATCTACAAGAGTTGAATTTAGTTACAGCATTGTGATCTCAATAGTTTACAAGCCTGGAATAACGGTGAAACAGGGTAGCGATTCTGTAAAGTATTTCATTAATATTTTATTTCACATAATGTTTTCTCAGCTTGAAATTTTTCCTTGACCATAGCTCTTTTCTGCATTTTAGTATACTGACAACGCTCTCAACTTGAAAGACTTCCAAAGATAAGTGTTATATGTTGTTTATAAATAAAATCCATGGATAGGTTTTGATATGCTTTTTATCATATTGCAGGAGTTTGTCGGTTGTGAAGAGTGTCCCACAGATGAATATGGCGCTGCAAGGGCCTGATACGGGATATATAAGGAAATTGATGACCTTATCTCCACAAGTCTAATCCTGAGGAAAGTATGATCGGAAGCATCAGCTGATACTTTATACATGCACCATAGGATGCGTGAATTAAGTTATATAAGAGCATAATAGTTGCGTACATTTATGTACTGACACGATGACCGTGCATCTTCAATCTGCTGCAGGTTATCGGTAAATCCAGTACACATGGTACTGACGTTTCAGCTAGCAAAACATAAAACTGGTGTCTTCTTCTCTCCTTTTTCAGTCTTGTCTGGTGCTGTGAATTTGGCCTACATGTCAAGAATGTTCCATAAGCTTCACGCACCCAGTAAAAGAGGTAGGCCATGGCGGGATAGCACCTACCTGCCTGGGTACTGCCCAGCTTGGGACGGCCGTTAGCTATCCAATGAGACATGGCGGTCTCTCCCACAGTGGGAAGCAACCTTTGGCGCTAAGTTCTAAGCCAATCGAGCTATTGCTTATAACCGGTAAACTGCTGATTCCCGTGTTGTGCAGACACCGTACGGCGACGCTGGAGTGTTCTCTCTAGTGGAGCTACAAAGCCTGCAGGGTAGTATGGAGAATCAGCTCTTGCCCATGCAGCAGATCCCTCCTCTCCATGCAGCTAATGTTTCCAAGGAAACGGTTAATGCTGATACAACCTAGCACCAACAGCATCGCAGAAGTTGCCGGAATGGCATATAGAGTCAATGTCAGACCGCCTTAGGGACTCCGTCTCCGGATTTTCTGTAGGTTTTTACTCCCTTAGCCTTTCTCCATGAGTAGGTATATCCGCAAGGCAGCGTAGGTTTGGAATAAGAGTTTTCCTTCTCCTAGATGAGCAACCATCCAAGGCTGCGCCTAGTCCTACTACACTAAAAGCCCACAGGATTGCCAGGAAAATGCCCAGCGAACTGCCCGCCACTTCACCAACACCTATTGTCGGAATTTCTGCACTAGCATACAAACAGCTGCTGACATCTGTAAACGAGATAATGCATCACCTATAGCATTATTCTTCACTGGTATGTATTCACCATATATGACAATTCCATTAGCAGCAGCTGTCAAATTCAACAGACGCATTAATTTCATATCTTCAGGACTCTTAGATCTGCCATTTTGTTATTGCAACTTTCGTCGCATTGTGACAGTGGAAGAGTAGTTTCGTTGCTGATATTCCTGACCCCACAACAGTGCTAACAGCACTGTGTGATACAATTCACAGAAATCTATAGGCAGTTTACTGGCCACTAAAGAATGTAGTTCCTCAGGCCATAAAATTTGCAAACCAGCGACCTCTAAACTAACTTCCAAAACCAACAAACCCTGTAGCATCAGAGTAAAGTTACATATCTGCAGAATCATAAATATCATCGTCATAAAATAGAGTAATCTCATTACACTGTTTGAGAAAAACACTCCACATTTGTACATCTTTCTTGCATTCTCTGGAAATATGTACCTGATAATGTAACTCCATTATGGACGACATCAATACTTCCAAAAACTAGGAGACAAATATCCTGCCTTGGACATTTACACGACTGAAAAAAAATTTAAGTGTTTCTCGAGACTTTAGTTACGTATGTTGTTTTGAGATATTGAGTAAGAAGGCATCTAATTCTTTCTATTTGTTACCATAGTAATTTTTCTTACATAGATAAAAAAATCCATAAGCACTCTTAAATGTTCTAAACAATTGGTAGGACCAAGAGTTTTCTGAGAAGGACGTAGAATTCTTAAACAAGCAAAAAGCATTGTCATGATGGACATGGTTCTATCAGCCATGTGGTGAGAGGTGAATCATAATGAAGACGTCCAACAAGTTCAGCAGATTGTCAATGCCATAATTATTCACTACAATCCATCTGATGGCTTAGGACAGTTTTGTGAAAATCATTGGTGAAGTTCGAAAACCAAACACTAGACGTAAATAGAAATAATACTAATTATTCAATTTAAGGCCATGATAGGGCCACAAACTAGGGTTGATGGGAACGATAACCACGCCCCTCTACCTGCTTTTCTAATAGTCATTGCCCTTGACACGTTTCATGGAAAATTCCTGCTTGTTAATCAAATTGTTAAGGCTTGAGTGTTACTGATTATTAAGCGGGGCTGTGAGATCAACGATTAGTCTCTTTTTCCTGGAGTATTAGCCCTAAACGATGACTATAGGATTTACCCGCTAAAAAGGGTAAGGTGAAGAATCAAAAGGCTCGATTGGAAAACCCTTTTGCATTTCCTCACCAGGATCTATTCCGTATGCCCTTATTATTTTCTTTATCATGACTTCTAACGGAACAAGATGTACTAAACGAAAATGCTCTGAATATCTCATTTTTATTAATTATGAAATGATATTTGAGTTGATACAGATTGCATTCTGAATAATTTTGACTAAAGCTGATGATATATTTCAAAACTATTATATAAATACAATCGTCGAACGTACAATAAATTTGTAGTGAAGATAATAATTACTATTCCTCTAGTTTGGAAAAGTAGAATTGGTGTCTTTTGATTAGTTTTTGCTGTATACTGAATATGGGAATGGGAAATAGTACAAGATTCAGCTGCTGATGTATAGTGAACAAAATAAAAATTGTATGGAATGCGCTTCACCTATATCTATCTATCTATCAATTTATCTATCTATCTATCTATCTATCTATCTATCTATCTATCTATCTATCTATCTATCTATCTATCTATCTATCTATCTGTCTGTCTGTCTGTCTGTCTGTCTATCTATCTATCTATCTATCTATCTATCTATCTGTCTATCTGTCTATCTGTCTATCTATCTCTCTTTATATACATGTATGTATGTGTATATATATATATATATATATATATATATATATATATATATATATATATATATATATATATATATGATACACTGAATAAATCTATTTCGAAGGAGGGATGGATGGATGGATGGGAGGAGATGAACAAAGGAATGGAAAGAAATAAAAGGTCAGAGGTATCTAAAAATAGTAAGAAAGTAAAATATATCAGAGGATAAATGGCAGGAGAATATAGGGGAGTGAAATGAAAAAAAAAATACCTGTTCGAAAATTCAAGAGCTTACAAACGCTTATACAAAACATAAAATCAGATGAAAACAAACACATACATAAAGTCAGAGAAAGCAAATAAATGCACAAAGTCAGATAAAACAAATACATGCATAAAGTCAGATGAAACAGGTACATACATAAGGTCAGATAAAACAAATACATAAAGTCAGATAAAACACATATATAAGTCAGATAAGGCAAATACATACACAAGGTCAGATTTCAGATTTCAGAGTGTGCCAGTTTTATAAATATATAAAGGAATTAGATGTGTCGTTTGCGTTGTAATTATGTTTCAATATGTTCCTAAGGTACATGATCTCCATTGATCTAACCTCCTGTTCGAGGCTTTAGACTGAAAGATTGAAAACTCATTTGCGAAACGGTGTGATCCTTCTATATGGATTGGACGAGAATTATAATCTTTTCGTTTAGCTTGACAACAGTGTTTACGTTTTTAAGTGTCTGACACATTTTTATTAATTTAGCGATGAATTTCACAATTAGTGTTTAACGTATAATTTTCGGCATAGATTAAAAACATCTCCAAATAAACTGATGGAATCAAGATCCCCTGACAGGCAATTAAAGGGAATGAACACTAGTTGGCCTACCTCAAATACCATTAATATTATGATGAAGCGATGCATGTTCAAACATAATGTGACTGAGTATTATTCAGGTACTTGGTGTCTGATAGATTCATATCATTGGCAAATACATCTAATTCTTGTTTCATTGGCGCAATAGGAACAGAACAAAACAAAACAAAACTTTATTAATAAAAGTAGAACTCTGGTCACTGACATGTCTAATGCGAGAATAGGACAAGTAATACAATTTTAATCATCTTGAAACTTAGATTGCAAGTAGACACGTGCTATAACATGTTTATAAATCTTACAATCATGTATAAATAATCTAGTTCAATCTAATGAGCTTCATATAAAGTGACGTTTCTAAAAATATAATTTTCTAATTGATTATCTGGAACACCGAAGACCAGGAAGATGGAAGTGTTCTGCAAAGTAGATTGGGCTGAAATCAGAAATTAAATCAATTAAGCATCCGGGCAATAATTTGCGCTTACATACATGTACATAACACAACAAATGTCGATATAGCTAATGGATTCCTAGGTCGATAAAAATATTTTTCAGCATCCGAATCAAGTTGAAATCAATTTGTTGAAACATAATAAATTTAAAGCTTTAATTCCCGTAGCCTGGTAAAGTTTTGCAAAACCAACAGTTTCTCTATTTTATTTGTTTGTTTTGTCTATGTGTTGTATATGCCTTTGAAAAAGACTTATTAGGAGTCGAAAGCTCCTAGGCTAGTTATATACTAGTTGTACACTGTTTGTTGTCAGTTTACAGCATTTATATTAATCAATTTCGAACAGACGTGACCCTTGCTGGATCCAGTGTCATTGAAATTACTGCTATTCGCCATATGTTTTGCAATATCGCTCCCTCTCTTATATATATATATATATATATATATATATATATATATATATATATATATATATATATATATATATATATATATATATATATATATCTTTGACAAACTGAAATACCAGTTGAAAATCAATACATTTAAAGCTTTAATTCCTGTCGAAACAGCCATGCAAAATTTAGCAAAGTACCGTTTTTATATGTTTATTGTTTGTCTTGTCTACATTTAGTATATTCCTTGCAAAAAGACTCCATAAGAGTTGTTAGCGCTCTGGCTAGTTTTAGTTAGATGCTAGGTTTGGACGGTTAGTTGACATTTTATTGCACACACACACACACACACACACACACACACACCGATGTTCTAAGAGTTTAGGTGTTGGCGCATGAGTGCTAGGTGATACATGGCATGACTTGTGGCATAAATTCAAATCCTACATTTAAAATTCTAGCCTCGTTTATGTTGATAGTGAAATTTAAGAAATATTTAGCTTATATGTTTAATATCCATCATTAAATGTGGTATGGGAGACTTTGTTTTTTTTCTTCTGCTTGTGTGTGTGTGTGTGTGTGTGTGTGTGTGTGTGTGTTTGAAAACTTTATTTCTTTAGTCTTGATCTTGCATGGATAAATAATTTTTTTCTTTTGGTACTCAACAGTGTGGTATAGGTTTTGAAGATTCTTATTAGAACACATGTTACCACAGAAATTGCAAGAATTAATAATACATAGAACGTTTTCAAACTCTTTCCTAAAAGGCGCAGTGGACGAGCAATATCATTTAATCATTCCTGTCAATATTCATCTTGATAACGACAAACCATATATTGCTTCGTCAACACATTGATTTTTACCTTTGCTGCAATGAAGATTTGTTTTGCTTGTATGCAACTTTGAATGCTGAAAGACATGAATAATTAAGATCACAATGTAAGCATAGCTGTTGTCAAGACTGATGGAGTCCGTCAGGAGCTAAAAATCAATATATAACTCCTCATTAATCAGCACAGCTTAACCACACAAATAATATAATACAAGGCCGAGTTTTCAAACGAGGTTTCTTGACATGTTCGACCAACATCTCCCTAACAATCAAAATAATAAATTATTAGTTTATTATATGCTTAAATTGTTATAGCTAAAGTGATTGTGTTTTAGACGACATATCGTTCTAGCTATGTTCGTAAGTTCCAAAGTATTAAAAGATATTTTAAATTAACAGTTCAAGCATTTTTTGCAGTTATTAGTTTGACTGAGTAAAATAACCGTTTTGACAAAAGCGTGAGATAGATCTTAAACGTGAGATAGAACTCGTGTATTTCTGACAGGTAAGTAGTAAGCGTATTGCAAGAGTACGAGCGGAACGTTTACTAGTTTCTAAAAGTTGTATCAAGAACATGGGTGATTATAAGACGGATTTCGAAAGGAACAACTCTTTCGTAAGAAATTATAAGAAGTTAGGAGAGCGTTGATGTATTTATAAAGCACAATGATGACAATTAAAAAGATTGCAAAACAAAAGCAACTCATTCTAGTTGCTAGACTTACATTGAATGGAACATACATCTTCGAATGATATTGCTACGGTGTTGATTACATTTCCATAAAAAAAGGCAAAAAGGAAGAACATCAAATAAAGGAAAAGCTCAAACAAAACACAAGGAATGTATGAAATCTGTTACGACTCTATATCTTAAAATATGCAACAGAAAGAAAGAGAGAACAAAATCCTAAATTTCTTGATTCTAACTTATTAAGTGAGCTTTAAGAAACAAGCATTGAATAGTAAATCTCTAAGATTCCTGTAAGTCCTAAAGGTCCAAAAGTATAAGTTTTAAATGAATTCGAATAGTCTTGAATGTCTTGATACATCAATATCCTTTGATGTCCTGAAGCACTAACACTTTTCAATGTCATGAAACCCAAAAGCGATTCAATTCAGAAGGTCATTAAATGAGTTCAGAATAATCCCAACATTATGTGTTAGTTCAGAAGACAATGAACACATCGTAATTGAAAAAATAATTTTAAGAAATAATTTCGGTTAAATTTTATATGAACACAACTTGAAATGATTCCACAGATTTGTCTCAAAATAGGAATAAGTAATTTGTTTACAAACTACTAATTATACATATTTAACGGTAATATAATGGCCTGAATCGTTTTCAATGGACAATTCTCCTAGTTCATAAACTCAAATTCTAATAAGTAACATGTTAGCAACCTACAATTAAAACGAACGTCATGCATGCGAATACTTCATCCACAACCCTCAATCAGTCAAATGTAAGGCTCCCAGTATAAATTAAATACAAACAGCAATAACGATAGGAAAAAAAATTAATTATAGTTATATCAAAGAATGAAATGGACTGTATGTTTTAAAATATATCTGAACACTCCTTCCATGTTTATCAAAATAGCTCGTAAATAATTATTTGTATTATATTAAATAACGACGATAACTATATTTCATTTAGCAAGGATTTAGCAATAACGATAGAAGATAAATTAATTATAGAAAGAATATGACTCTGTTTCCGTTGTATCAAGGAATGAAGTGGACAGTATGCTTTCATATATATTTGAACACTCCTGTTATATTTATATAAAAGACTCGAAAATAATTATTTCCCCAAAGAGGTAGATATTATATTAAATAAAGACGAGAAACATATTCGATATATCCATGATTTAAAATTAATAGGTTCATGAAGGATGATTAGGTAATAATTGTAAAAGGATCAATCAGATCTGATATAAACTGTTGATTGTTAGACTAATCTAGACAACACTTGGTTAAAAATTTAAACTATGACAGATTCGCCTAGATAAAACGGAAACCTTTTGATAGAATAAAAAGTCATTTTTATTGAAGCTACCTCAATACGAATGAGTCTTTGGTAATTGTCATTATTTCTGATGACTTAATATTCATATCGCCCAAACTTTTCAGCAAATGCAGGTTATCTCCTCACACCGAGACTGTTTGTTTCTTATAAAATGTATACCACCTCTGAAACGGTATTTACGCTGTTTTAAATGTTCAGTCAATATATTAATAGGTAGACTATTAACTAGACTGCAGATGTTTCAATTGTTTTAAAATCTACACTTGTAATCCTTGTTTCTTGTTATGATGATGCCCCAACCCTGTAGGAGATGGTAGATAAATGTTGTAAAAATGTTCAAGTGATATAATTTTGTTATCATTGCTTCCTTGAAACAGGTGTTGTCTATTAAAGTATATTGTATGAAACATTAAAATTGTGTGCTCTTCGTGTTCAATTAACCATAGAGGAGATGCTAATGCAAATGTTAGTTCATATGACAAGGTGCTGTGAAAACTGTTGCGAACCAAGCGAATAAACGTAGCTATTTATTATTTCATTCAACAAAATAATTCCAGGAATAATTGTAGTCTACAAATAAGCACTTACACACATGCACGCACACACACGCACACACATATACACATATGAGTAAAATTCCAATAAATTGATGTCTTATTATTTTCTCCAAATAGTGACCAATCGTTAAAACACCCGAATTGACCAAATATGCTTTCTCAGTTGGCAGAGAGGAACCGCACTCATATGAACATTATATCTCATACAAGTTCTAATCGTGCCAATGTATGAGTATTTACACATTTTAGCAAATATGTGTTTCAATAAAAAAAGAGTATTGCTTGTAAAATAAACCATAAGTTAATTCAAATACAGATAAATATTAGTCGAATCAATATTGACTGACAAATGAATTAATGTAGAGCCGTTTTCTATATGACTCCCATTTCACTAACTGGTCATTTCAATTATGAAGGTCTGTCCATTAACTTACGTTTGACTGACAAGTGGATTTATGTACAGTTTAGTTGTCATTTCGCTCACACATAAATCAGATCACACATTTCCATTGTACACATATGCATAGGCGCCATGAGTCAGTCTTTCAATTAAGTAAGTCCACAAACATCTTAGTGAAATGTACAGCTAGTTATCTTCTTACATAATTAGTTGGGGATCCCGTTACCAAAAAGACGAATATTCTACGTCATGTTAAACAGTACAAATTTATGTGTCATGCCGTAGGGTGATCAAAAGAAATAGGTGAGATGTCTCGAATCTTAATCATTCTTTGGAAGTAATAAACATAAAGAAAAGTAATCTTGTTCTGGATATTAACTAACACCCAATCAATATCAATATTCTTGTGGAGATAACAAACACCCAATGAGCATTACCCCTTCTATGAAAATATCCAACATCCAAAGAGATAAATAATTATATGGAACTAAACAACACACATCGATTATTAAGCTTATGTAGAAATGACAATCACCAAATGATCGTTAGTATTCATGTGGAAAGAATAACCATCCAGCGTGAAATAATCTGAGTTATATTAATAAACATTAAACAAGCATTAATCTATAGGTGGAAATAACATAAACGAAAGAAAGCAATAAGCTTTCCGTGGAAACAATAAACACCCTTTCCATTAGTTTAGGTACCAACGAAACTGATATCAACAGTTTACAACATCTTTGGTCTTCGTAAAGTAAGTCATAACGTTGATAATCAGATGTCATATTAATAAAACAATGTAGCCGAAACGAAACTGAGTGGGTTTTCTCCGTTTGTACTAAATGAATAACAACGAAGTGTTGAATGTGTGTAATTTATAAAATATGTATGTATGTATGTATGTATGTATGTATGTATGTATGTATGTATGTATGTATGTATGTATGTATGTATGTATGTATGTATGTATGTATGTATGTATGTATGTATGTATGTATGTATGTATGTATGTATGTATGTATGTATGTATGTATGTATGTATGTGTGTGTGTGTGATTATAAAACATATACACCGAATCTTACACTCATATCATACATCTGATTCAAATTACTCTACACACCCTCGCGACATGACAAAGAGAAAAAATATAATTCATTGGCCTCTACCCTCTAGCCTAAAATGAGAGGTACAAATATACTATGCATTATGTAAAATAAGATTCAAATAATCTCTTTTAATACATTACGTTTGAGATTTGCTTAATCTCTTGAGATACAACAGACAAAGGAAAATGAGCAATACGCATATAATGTTATTACTATTGTTTTGACTAAACAATGTTGTGTTCAAGTAAATACACAAACAGATGAACACACATCACTGTAAACTGGAATAGTCATTCACTTTACAAACTGTTACTATACAGTTGATTCAATATACAAACTGGAATTCTGCAGTTTCACTAGATCCCATTTTTTATTGATCCACGTTCGTATCATTCACAGATCCATTATATGTATTCATTCATATACATACACACATAGACGGCATGCCACAATACCGATAGCTACATCCAACCATGGATAGCTACAGTCAGCTCTTATCGAACACTGAATCTCCCATAAGACATCGTCAGCCCCAATAAGACATCGTCAGTCCCAATAAGACACCGTTAGCCCCAATAAGACACCGTCAGGCCCAATAAAACATCATCAGCCCTAATAATGGCCAATAAACCCCCATAATGTCCAATAATCTTCCATAATGTCCAATTAGCTACAACATTACCAAACTAAAGATGAGTTCTGAACTAAAATGGTAACAACAAAGCACCCAATATAATAAAGCTACATCATCCGACATAACATAAAACGGAGAAAATGTTTCACAAATCAAATAAAACAAAACTTTGACACTTACAGCAATGGCCTGAGACGTTAGTGGAGAATACGCACACCACTGACAAAATCTAAATGACTTGTGTCTCAGTTCGATATGTATCAAGCTTAAATCCATAGGAGTGAATATTAGTTATGGTCAAATGCTCATGTATGCCAAGCTTTCCGTGACTTTTCGCTGCATGTAATTTCGAAATCATTTTGCCTGCAGACATGCAGCATGATGTCCAACCCAGTCATATTATCCTGACACAAGGCCGACCAGTCCTAACACTAACCTCTTAATGCCGAACGCCAAACGAGGCAGCTGTTAGTAAAATATTTGTAAGTCTTTGGTATGACTCGGCCCGGGATCGAACCCACGACCTCTCGCATCCGAGACGCATCTAACCAGTAGGCCACCGGAGCGGTTACCGATAAGACTTTTAAGACAACTCTTTCGACATCCAATTACAATCAGATACTTTGCAAATTGCATTTAAAATTTTATTAAATTTGCCTTTTATTCCAATTGCAGATCGGTTCAATTATTTATTATTTTTCTTTCTCTTTTTTTTCTTTTGTTCTTTTTTCTTCTTCTTCTTCTTTATTATTATTATTATTATTATTATTATTATTATTATTATTATTATTATTATTATTATTATTATTATTATTATTATTATTATTATTATTATTATTATTATTATTATTATTATTATTATTATTATTATTATTATTATTATTATTATTATTATTATTATTATTATTATTATTATTATTAATGGTAGTAGTAGCAGTTGTAGTAGTAGAAGTAGTTTTCTGGCCTCTGTGTGTATTTATTTAGTAATATATATTTTTGCTTTCCATGTAATTGTTACCCTTTCTATTCTATAATCATTACCTGATATATTTTCCTTTCGTTTATTCCAGTAGTTTTATTTCCTTCAAGCAACAGATCGATCGCATAATTAGTATTTTTAATACACTATGGTATTAACAGATTCATTATTTTGACTATAAAATGATTGTAAGAAAAATGTTAGCAATTGAAATTAAAAGACTTTTAATGTGTGGATTTTTTTTAAAATCAAAAGAATTGTGTTGATTTATAAATTCTAATTAATATCGCCTAAAAGAGAGAATAAATTCCACATATTTATAACATGCAGTGCTTGGGTGAAGCAGGAAGATATCGATATAAGTGGGAGCTACCTTAAGGGGAAACTAAAGCTTCAGTCTAGCATTTTGCCATGGTTTATGTAAATGCGCATGTAGTCTAAATTATTAGCTAACTCACGGGACGTGCACCAGGTTCACCATGTTGTTCATGTTAACATTTTATGAGGTAGGTTAAACAGGTACAATTGATTTTAGTCAGTTGAAAGTTGTTATCATTTACTTTTATTTCAGTATAACCACCTACACGTTTCATCTGAAGTCATTAACTTCATGAATTATGTGAGTGACGTTTCCTTTTTCAAAATAGAAAGTTCGACATTTTGCGTCATGAAGTCTTCGAGGATACCGATAATGCCATGAGCATACGACGCTGCAAGGGTAGAATATGAAAAAAGATTATTAGTGGAGTTCAGATAGGTTTTATTTTGAATGAATTTGTCTTTTGCAAGATCTGTGTATGTGAACATATTTTTTTTCATCATTGAAAGGAATTAAAGATGTCATTAGAATCAATAACATTGTGTGGATAGAGTGGTATATGTGTTGTGTGGATAGAGAGGTATATGAGTGTGTGGATAGAGAGGTATATGAGTTGTGTGGATATAGAAGTATATGAGTGTGGATAGAGAGGTATATGAGTTGTATGGATAGAGAGGTATATATGTTGTGTGGATAGAGAAGAGGTATATAAGTGTGTGGATAGAGAGGTATATGAGTGTGTGGATAGAGAGGTATATGAGATGTTATAATACCATTAAGTCTATTTTATTATAGAATAGATGCATGCTTGAGGAAAATAACATATTTTAATGTCGTGTTTACATGTAAGTTAATAATTTCTCTCGGATCCAATTAAGGGAGTTAATGTTTTCAGTATCAAAGAGATCTGCTTTTAACTGCTACTTGACGAACAGTATAACATTTGAATAGTATGTTTACCAGTGCAATAGAAAAGATGGAATTCCAGTAATAAAACATCCAAATCTTGTCTGAGTATCTTAGCATAAAATTTTATATTGCATTCAGAGGTACACACGTGATAAATGTTTATTTGAACATCTCCCAAGTGTTCTTGCTTGAGTAATTCATCTTAATACATGACAACAGTAGCGGCAGATGATAACCGGCTTGTTGGATGCCAACCGTATTCTTATGTGCGTGTTTCTAGAATTCCTATCTTTAGATACAGTATAGCTTAATTCAGTTACAAACGGTTTTATATTTAGAGGATTGTGGAATAATGTGAACAATCTTAGAAATTATTGAAAAGCATCAAAATTGCATTGAGAGCAAAGATTAATTCGAAGAGAAGGATTATTTACAAATATAAGCTATATTGACATGAGGAGAAAAGGGTTTGTTAAATTTCTATTTGCTATTCATTGCTGTATTGCTCTTTGATATTTAGACCAGCGTATAGATGCACGAGTATTGATTTGTCCTGCTCAAGACCAGAGCTTTGTAGCTAATTTGGCGGTCTTCTACAGAGATAACATGCCACGATTGATCGTATATATCGCATTAATATATGCAAATAACGAAATACTTAAATAATAATAATAATAATAATAATAATAATAATAATAATAATAATAATAATAATAATAATAATAATTATTATTATTATTATTATTATTATTATTATTATTATTATTATTATTATTATTATTATTATTATTATTATTCAGAAGAAGAAGAAAAACAAGAAAAAGAACAAGAACAATAAGAACAAGGACAAGAACAAGAAAAAGAAGAGAAAGAAGAAGAAGAACAACGTAAATTGGTTATTCCACTGACTCTTCAGCAGATCCAATCACTTTGCAATAGTATATAATACAAAGCATATACAAAAACTAGATTGCACAAGCGTAACGCCATGAAATTAAAAGAAAGACATGGTGGCAATAATTAAATATTGTGAAGTGTTTTATCATGTTGTTTTGGTAGAAATATGCTTGTTTTAAAGTACTCTAAAATGAGATCACATTGTTCTTGTGTCTAAGATCTATGGAAAATTCGTTCACAGTACCTGCACGATGGTACATAAAAGAACTCTGCATCATGACGACGTCGTTTGCACTGTAGGAACAAAAATAATATGAGTATCGGAAAGTTTCAAGGTGAGGTATACACATCGGTGAGCTCATATGGGTATATTGGACTAGAGCCACTCAAAGAAATATAGCATAGTTGACAGAATTTTTGTTGGACACTGAACCAAACTGGTAGCCAATGAATGTTATAGTGCAGATGTGCTCCGTTCTTCGTAATCTAAGGATCATTCGAGTGACCGTGTTTTGGACTTTGAAATTTTCTAACTGAACGAAAAGTGGGGTTTTTTTGTAAAAGTATTTTTAGCCTTTCAATGTTATGCTCACTAATTCTAAAATCAATACTTAAACCAGCTTCTGAAAATTTAGATAAACTTTTTACATTGAGTAGAGTGAAAGGCCTTTAACGTTTGGAAAATGATAATGATTTATTATCGAATAAGGGACATTTAAAATGACGCTGATCCACTAGGAAAATGACAATGATCATTACTGAATATTAAACAAGCAAAATGATATTCAGGCAGGGTTATTTAAAACATTGCATTGCACCAATTCTTGACAACGCATGGCTTATGATTTCTTCTGATCAAGCAATTATTTACCCTGTCTAATTGACTGAGATCGGGCTGGAGCCACTGAGATGGCTTTTAGAGAGAGAGAGAGAGAGAGAGAGAGAGAGAGAGAGAGAGAGAGAGAGAGAGAGAGAGAGAGAGAGAGAGAGAGAGAGAGGGGGGCCTTTATACATTGAATAATTTACAAATTGTCTGCTGTAGACGTTATATGTTAAAAAAAGACATAATTAAATAAACAAAACAACAAACAAAACTCTATTAGTCAAGGAATTTAAGAGTATATCTGTCTCATGTCGACACCTTTTGCGACTTTTTATTACTGGTATCATGTACCAGTAAACAAATATCCCATGGGATGTATACACATTACAAATAAGGACTTTATAGTATTGGTAAAACGTAGAATTTGATCCAATGATTGAAGTCGGTCATAAATTACATCACGATTTTTTTATAAAAAATTTGGATTTGAAATAATGCAATGTCATAAATTTAACAGATAAAGTATATTAAATAGAAAATTTCCCTAGTGGCTGTACTTACCTGTGCAAGCTCGTCTCCAACTTTCCCATCAGATATTCGTTCAAATATCGCCAGATCTCACTTCTGTCCAATGGTTCAGTGACATATGCTATCAACGCTCCTCCATCATTTTCCAAAATCATTTTTAAGGGTTTATAGGGTAGATATACCTGGGATTTGAATGGTGAATCAAATACAAGGATGGCATAAGAATATTTACACAATCTGACCAAGTTATAGCTTAATTAGTTCAATAGTTCAATTCCTCAGCTACAAATATCTAAAGTTCATAAGCTTCTGCATATCGGCTGTTCCAAGCATAACCAATTTATAAAATTTTAGACTCATACTGAAATCATTCACCGAATTATTCTAATAATTGAATCCATAAATGACTATTTAATTGACGATGACAATAGGTGAATAATTTATTCATTGACTTGTTTAAGAACATACCTACCTACCTACCTACCTACCTACCTACCTACCTACCTACCTACCTACATACATACATACATACATACATACATACATACATACATACATACATACATACATACATACATACATACATACATACATACATACATACATACATACATACATACATACAGTTATGGTTTGATATTCTTGGCAATATATAAAAGTTTTGCATTTAGAATGACTGGTCATGGACTCGCTATATCATAATATTATATCCTGTTATGGTGTTATTGTTAACATGGGCATTACCATTATGCTTATATACACATTAATATTTATTGTACAATGATTGGATTTAGGCGAGTTATAACCTAAGCTATATCAATAATAATGATCGGACTGGTAATGGATGGTACGTTGATTATATAAAAACAACATGTCAGTCTAATTTGT
The DNA here is from genome assembly GCA_016746295.1 of Potamilus streckersoni. Classification (NCBI taxonomy): domain Eukaryota; kingdom Metazoa; phylum Mollusca; class Bivalvia; order Unionida; family Unionidae; genus Potamilus; species Potamilus streckersoni. The sequence continues at coordinate 54,139 of JAEAOA010001564.1, read as the reverse complement.
TTGGTTGTATTTCATAGCCTTGTATCAATTATTTCAAAGGAAAAAGATGATCAACACCATTATCGACAAAATATTCACTACAGTCAACAAATGCACGTAAGGGTTCGGCGATGAACAACGGGGAATCATTGGACGTTCAGTTTTTCTGAATGAGTAGACACCTGTGTTATCCTGAATATAATCTGCGAGAAAATGTGACTAATGTAATCGTAGGACAAATCATACCGACCAATAAGCTGCTTTGTATTCACATTTAGGTAACTACAGTTAAAAGCATTGGCTAGAGGATTGAAAGTCCTGTTCAACCACTATGAATTTCATTTGCATATCAATCGGGAATGGATGCAGACCTAGGAACGTATGATTCATAATCCATTGCTAATTACTGTCCCTAATTGAATTTAACAATAACTTTTTTAATGACACACATGGTCTGTAATCACCTTTTCTTACCGGGCACAAAAGTTATACGAGCGTCTAACTCTGACATAACCCGAGTCAATGAAGCGTGAAATGCTCGTCACATTTATCTCCCTTTTTAACATGACCTTACTTCCCTTTGGTAGAAAGCATCAGTACACAAGTTAATAAAATCCGGTTCAGTACCCGCGAATGTAGTCCCAGTCTATTTTTAGATCACTTTTTACTGTCACCGTTTGGTGGTGATACAAGAGTTAGATTTTGGCACTCTTGGTACGGATTTAAAGGCAATTGTTTATTCTTCAGAATGTGAGCTTATGGTGTGGTTGTCTGTGTGTATTTCGGCAACAGTGCACATTGAGTAATAAGGTCATGGTGATGATTCGGAAGTGAAATCTGTGTTCCGTTGCATGGTGTTTTGTTTACAATTCAGCCTCTCAAAAAAATGCAGGTCAATCCTTGACAAGAACTTCACAGTAAAATCATCTTTGAAGGTATTTTAGATTAACATATGATTTGTATTGATTGTCACACAGTGGAAAGTTCAGTACTGAGAAACAAATGTAGAGACTATATAGTAAAATTAATTGTGTTCTATGGCCAGAATGTTGTTATACTCACCAAACTACACCCATATAAACCTTATTTAATTTGTATTGGGCAATGTCAAACAAATGCTCCTAACCGGAAAGCTTAAATAGGTTCAAATCAACATGCACTTATTCCACTTCTAATAATCTACAATACACGAGTAAATACATTACCTAATATAGATCCATCATAGTACAGATGGGCAGAGAATGAATATAAGAAGTTAAAAGCGTTATAGATTTTATTTAATTTAAATCATTAAAAGCAATAATTATAAATATCATGAAGAATTTAAAATCTAAAACTTGCATTGTTTCTTATGTATTAGATTTACGGATATAATTTTTCGAAATTGTTATGTAGTTAAGCACGCCGTTTCTCATACAGTTGATTTAAAATAGAGTACCAAACTATTTGTGAACGTATCTCATAATACTTTTTCACCGTTGATTGGGAGAATGAAAGTCTCTTATAAATAAATGTTAAAGAAACATAAAGAAAAATACATTTGTAAAGCAAGGGATGTTTCTGTACGAAAAGGTAAAGCAATCTAATGAAATGCATACAATTTCATGGAACTTATATATATATATATATATATATATATATATATATATATATATATATATATATATATATATATATATATATATATATATATATATATATATATATATAATTGGCATTAATTTTGCCCTTTGCTATCTAAAACGATATACAAAAATATATATTTAGGAATCAATACAATTTATATAAATAAATGCGTGTAATAGCCTGAAGAAGGAACCAATAAGTAACAAGAACATATTAAAATTAAATTTAAATCTAAAAGTTATATGATCTTAATGGGAACGTTTATCTTTTGTTCCAAACACTGGACTATTACAGATCCTTTCCATCTACCTTCTGATAATTGACTTCATCAATGACAATTTTTATGACGATAATAATAACTTTATAGTTTCTATTTTGACTTGATTTGGAACAAGTACATACAGCATATATATATATATATATATATATATATATATATATATATATATATATATATATATATATATATATAGATGCAATAAACTGACGACGAACAGTACGAAACTAGTAACTAACTAGCCTAAGCGCTTTCGACTCTTAATGAGTCTTTTTCAAAGGCAAATACAAAATATATATACGATAAACAAATAAACACAAAAACGTTGTGTTTGTAAACCTCTACATGGCTGTCTTCACATGTGCTGAAACTATAAATACAACCAGCTTGTATAGACTAGATGCGGAAACTGAAAACGATGCATAATTCCCTAAAAGTCTACAAGCCAAAGCGACATCTATTTTTACTTTTTGTACATATGTAACGCACATTAGATCCCGGATATTTGATTCTATACCGGTTATTCTTATAGTAAAAATTGAAGGATAATAAGAAGATTTAGAATATGTTAAATTTTACTAGTGCATAGTTTTCATTTTCTAGTCTTCTTGGTTTAGACCGCTTGGTTTCAATGTTCTAAGGCGGCGTATCCAGTATGATTCCTTTTCCTTCCTGGTTTCGGAACTCCAGCTGTGGTTATTAGCAATAGCGATAAGTATTATATCACTGAAAAGAAACTGAAAAGCTACACAAAAGGATAAACCTTCATAGATCTGATTGGATGACAAAAAAGCTGTACAGAAGCCCGGTCGCAGAACACTTCTCCTCCCCTGGCCACACTTTCAGTGATATAATACTTATCGCTATTGCTAACAACCATAGCTGGAGTTCCGAAACCAGGAAGGAAAAGGAATCATACTGGATACGCCGCCTTAGAACATTGAAACCAAGCGGTCTAAACCAAGAAGACTAGAAAATGAAAACTATGCACTAGTAAAATTTAACATTTTCTAAATCTTTTTATTATCCTTCAATTTATTCTATAAGAATAACCGGTATAGAATCAAATATCCGGGATATAATGTGCGTTACATATGTACAAAAAGTAAAAATAGATGTCGCTTTGGCTTGTAGACTTTTAGGGAATTATGCATCGTTTTCAGTTTCCGCATCTAATCTATACAAGCTGGTTGTATTTATAGTTTTAGCACATGTGAAGACAGCCATGTAGAGGTTTACAAACACAACGTTTTTGTGTTTATTTGTTTTTCGTATATATGTTTTGTATTTGCCTTTGAAAAAGACTCATTAAGAGTCGAAAGCGCTTAGGCTAGTTAGTTACTAGTTTCGTACTGTTCGTCGTCAGTTTATTGCATCTATTTTAATTAATCCCTGACACACGTGATCCCTTGGTGGATCCAGTACGCTTGAAAGGGTTGTTATTCGCCATATGATTTGTATTCTTTATATATATATATATATATATATATATATATATATCTATATATATATATATATATATATATATATATATATATATATATATATATATATATATATTACGATCTTATAATGTTAAATTGTGGAATGAAAAAAGACTGTACACGACATCTTGTGTAATACAATGAACCAATGTTTTATATTATTGAATAAATACCTATAATGTTAATAAGTTTCGTGACGCCAGTTGTAATTAAAATAGAAAGAAAATCCGTACCCACGTTCAAGTGTATATTTTTGATTTTGTAATCCTGAATACTAAACTGAATCGAACAAATCAATTGAATCCTATCTCAAAAAAATTAGAGTGGCACTTTGGTTTATTTTAGGACACAATAATGCTTTTCAATTTCAAAATATATTTTCTTCTTAATTGTTTTTCTGGATAAAGCAAATAATTAAATATTTAATTAAAATCGTGGAGTGACTGGCCTAAGGTTGCTTAGTTATAATCGTTCCCTGTGTTAGGAGATAGTTGTAATGTTTCTATGGCGTGAACTGCTGACAGTACGGAAAGTTGATGAAGAGAAACTATGCAGATGTGCTTTTGATATGATGTTTGGTAAGTTCTGACTAATGTGGTCTTGCATTGATAACAGTAAACTGTATGTATATAATGGACAAATCGGGCTTTCTAACTTATAACTGAAGTTGTGTAGAAGTCTTTATAAATTTGGGGTAAACTTATAACATGTAGCGGGAATTGAGCCAGAGTTTTGACACCGCTCGGTCAAGCAACGATGCCTGTCTTCTAACAATCAAAACGTGTGCACACTATTATTTTGTGCTAGAATTACTTACATTGCTGCCACTAAACATTTCGTTATTATGTCTACCATGCAATCATATCTGAATACATTGTGATATTTTCATAGTACAAATGGCATTACATCAAAGAAAAGAGTCAGCCTCTATCATTGTTATTATGCATGAGATCGTATAACGTTAGTCTCCAATGTAAAATAAACGTTTGTACAGCCCAGTGAATATGACAAAGTTTGAGGCTGCCATTCTAATAATCTATTAAATGAGACCGGCGATGCATTCCCTTTGACCAAACCATGATCGTCGTAGCTAATAAAATTGTTGATATGATTGTGGCTGATCGAAAAGTTCACATTCGTTTTTAGTACTGTCCAATATTGAATCATTCCTACGACTAAAATAGAATAATCCTATAAAAACCTCACGATATTTAGCTAGGTAAGAAACAGTTATGAAAAAAATAGATTCAGACCTAAAGACACATTCAACCCCATCCCGCTCATCCATCCATACTAACAATCCTATATGGTTTTTGGCAATCAAGGGGAGCATAGAAACGATATGCGTTGCTGTTTACAAGCTTTTTTATTGTTAATATTGTATACAGGAATATAAAGGCAAAACGCATTTATAGTCAGCCTAACTTGTTACTTACTCGACCGTATCATTTTTTTTGTATGTTGTATCCAAAATATTGTTTTCTGAAAGGTTACACCATCAATTGGACTAAAATTAGCAATGTAAATGTACATTAGTCATTCGGCCATAATGTAATTTAGTACATTTTTGTTTGTCATCGTTACTGACTTACCAATGCAGACTGACACTAAATGATACTTATTAGCATACATAAACACATATGATGATGCACTGTTTTTGCTCTTAGCACGCGCATTCAGCATATATTTAATGCGAATTTGCTTCAAACGCAAGTTTTCCTAACGTATAATATTATATTCTGATTACTTGTTACCTTGAATGCATTGCATTGTATGTAAGTTCTCACTACTTCCAAGAAACGGTTTATTTCGACCATTAGTCTTACTATCGAATCCAAGAACCCAATTTTCATTAACAATAAATGCATACATATGTATGCTTCCTGAGCAATATATAATGTTACTTATTCTGGTCTTTGATGAATGGATCAAGACCAAATATGTACTGTATATGTCATTGTGGACATTGGTTATGTTTTACATTTAAATTACTTTCGTTGTCATTATTAGTTCTTTCAGAGTTTGTATGCAGACTTATCGTAGCTTGTAAGACATAAAAGGTAACGGTAGAGGAACGCATAAAATTAAATTTAACGCTTCGGTAAATTGTAAAGTTTGTTTTCAGGTACATTTCAGGGTAATGGTTGGCTGCATATATGTAAGTCTCTTTTAATAAGTCTGACTGTACCGTAATACCTAATTAGGTCATTGAGATATTTATTCATGACCGCTGCTGCAAATATAAGAATGTTGTGTGGGCATTACAATATATATATATATATATATATATATATATATATATATATATATATATATATATATATATATATATATATATATATATATATATATATATATAGATAGATAGATAGATAGATAGATAGATAGATAGATAGATAGATAGATAGATGCAATAAACTGACGACGAACAGTAGGACACTAGTAACTAACTAGCCTAAGCGCTTTCGACTCTTAATGAGTCTTTTTCAAAGGCAAATACAAAACATATATACTACAAAAAATAAACACAAAAACGTTGTGTTTGTCGTATAAATTTTTCTATTTGCCTTTGAAAAAGACTCATTAAGAGTCGAAAGCGCTTAGGCTAGTTAGTTACTATTTTCGTACTGTTCGTCGTCAGTTTATTGCATCTATTTTAATTAATCTCTGACACACGTGATCCCTTGGTTGATCCAGTACGCTTGAAAGGGTTGTTATTCGCCATATGATTTGTATTCTTTATATATATATATATATATATATATATATATATATATATATATATATATATATATATATATATATATATATATATATATATATATATATATATATATATATATATATAATAAATACACGTCAAATTGTTGACGGAAATCAAATTAATTGATCGTTTCTGAATAAGTTTCGTTACGGAATAAAAGTGAGTGTAAATGCTGCAATGAAGGAACATAAAAGCAAACCTAATCTTCTAAAGAAGAAATGATCCTCTAAATTAATAACAAGATCCAAATTGATAAGTGACACATCTGTTGATTTTGTATAGAAATCAATTGTCTGAAAATGCAGATTAAAAAAAGGAAAAACAAAAACAGTTTACCAATGATTCTTATGCAATCTTTTCCGCTTCAGACAATAGTCGATTCAATCATTGTTAAGAATAATTTCAGAAAAGATGTATAAATAATTTATTAGACAATGAGTAGGTACATAGAAGACGCACATGATTGATCGCCAAATATTAGCAATTACTAAATTAACACTTTATTCTTAGTTGCAAATTTTAGACATGCAAACAACTGGAGAGATTATCCCTATACTGTGCAAATATAGTTTTTTATTGCATTGTTCCTGCATCGCTTGCCTTGCTTATATGTATTTAAACGATCTGTATTGCATATAATCTTGCTGAATGATGCACACTGGCAAATGTGTGGTTTTAGTGTGCATGTATCTCTGTGTGTACCGCATGTGTTTGTGTATGTAGCATACATAGTATAAATAGTTTGCTGATGGTTGCAATATTGTCATCATTGTACTTTTTTCATTTCATCTTTCTCACATGAGAACCAATCCATATGTCGTGATTGACAAATTATAAATAATAAAATAACCAAACTTATTTATTACTAAAAATGAGTTTACAGTTTGATGTTCATAAGGGCACTTAGCATTGTTCTCAAATTTACTGCTTATTACGGAGGATATAAACGGACCGTTTATGTAATACTTCCAAGCTATTTTTTAAAGTTCATTTGAAACACTTAACACAGGAAACCAAAAGCTTATACATCAGGTACTGTCAGTTTTCCTATCGGCAACAATACTAAAATACCGGAGAACTAAGAAAACATCTTTGTACAATACCTTTGAGAGCATGCTGAACCTGTAAAAGCTCCATCTCATTCCTGATAATGACCGGTGTCGCTTCCTCCGCTTCACATGCATCCATGGCGTTGAGAACATGTTTTCTTTCTGGATGAAGTTTGAGGCAGAGTCCGAGTGTCTTGTTGAATTTATGGTCTCCATCTCATTGCTGTGTTTCTAGAATAATAAAAGAAGTCAAAACAAGGTAAACGGTCTCACGTCCCATACATAGATGAATCCTATGCGTATTAGAACGCAATATTAAGCGTAATTTCAAACATCTGATTACAAAGATAATTTAAAACATTTGATGACAGTTTCAAACATTTGATAGCATAAATAGTTTTAAGCATTGGATAAAAGAGTTTCAAACATTTGATAAGATACCTATTTTTAAACATTTGATAACAGAAAGATTCAAACGGGTGTGCGAGTGTTTTTGGATTACTAACGTACTCTTAACAAGTTTAGTCGTATAACTGAGATGTATACATTGTGGCAGTTTATAGTGATGTCTAGCACTGGGGCATCATGTATCCGATATATGGCGTCATGTCCCACAAAGTCACAATATCCTGACACGATTCCAACCAGTGTTGTTACTTACTTCTTAATGATGGGCGCCAAGTGAGCCTCCTGTATACCATTTTTCTAAACCTTGGGAACGAACCTACCGTGGTTAGAATTTGTCACTTCACGCATCTAATTGGATGCTCTAGTCACTTAGGCAACCAGAGCGGTCTACAAATATTTGACAATGTAGTTGCAAGCATTTGACATCATTGTTTCAAATATTTGATAATTTAGATAGTTAAAACCATTTTATGCCATAGATAAAGCATCAACAAGGACACTCTTTGCGGGTCTTATGTCTATCCAACAAATTTTCAGGAGTAAGTTTGTTTAGGCATAGTAAAGACAAAATATGGACAAAATATTATTTCTTGTTAAATATTCGTATATTCTAGTGTCGAAGTGAACATGCCACGATCACATGTTTCGGAGACCATGGTGACAAACGTTTCCATAAAGTTATGCATTTGTTAGTAAATGTAACAGTTCAAGGAGAAAATTAATAAAACTTTTCTTTGAGGCGCAAAATGCTACGTGTCTGGAAAATATTCCATTCGAACACTTGACCATACTAAGGTCTTAACGGTTTTATATGAGATGTCAGGTGTCATCTCCTGTAATTAAATATATCCTTTTCCGAGTAAAATATAATTCATCATTAACATATTATTTTGTGTGCGCAAAATTACAAATTGAATAATTATTTAAAATTAGAAAATCATTATATTATGCGTAACAATTTGAATTATACAAGACAGTTATACACCAGTCTAAGTAAGACATGAAAGATGACCAGTGTTCCGAATAGAACGGTATATAATCTTAAGCCTCGAGAAAATAATCATTAAAGCACATTGACAGGCGGCTTTGCTTCTGTAAAATGAACCGACTCATATAATAATCCTCGCATGCAGTACCCATGATAGTAGTTAAGAATTAGAGGGAAGAAGTAACAAGGGTACGAAATCAAAAAGCAGTTTTGCGGTTTGTATCCGTCATGTTAATGTATTACCTTGACAAATAATGGTGCAATCCCCTTTCTCTACCATCACATTTCCGGCTAACGTGATGCCAACCATGATTGGCTATAAAATGAGTGACTTTCAAAGAAACTCAAATAAAGTGTATTGAAACAAGGTCAACATGAATGAAAATAGTCACAGATATATAAGCGTCATTAACTGAAGTGTAATAACATCTGTACAAAGATTGAAACAAATCTTACACTTGTAGCTTCGAAATGCTTTAGAAGAAGTTACGTTTAAAAATTAAGTAGCCGTGCTTGATCCATTATCTGGAACGGCAAACACCAGACAAAGGAAGAAAGTGTGGAGAGCCGTAGATTGGGACAACAGTACTTTTGTTTCACATGGCAACTTAATTTGTTTTGTATAAATATATCAGAAGGAACTTGAAGTGTGAGAATATTGAATCTAGCGAGTCCACAAAATGTTTGAAAGAATATCAACCCATGTTCTTTTCTTTGGCTGGCAGCTTCAGAAGTATTTTAATATATAAAATAAACCAAAAACATGTCTTTCAAAACAACTTATTCTCTTCTCAGTGTTCTTTCTCCACAATCTACGACAACAAGAGCCACAGTGAATGTAATATTGATAACGTGTTCACAAAAGTCAATTTAATATTTTTTATTATTTTTCTATCCGATCGTTGCGGTGTATTGCGGAGGATTTTGTTTTTAGTGCAATTAAGGAGAATTTGAAGAAAGGAGATAGATACCCGACCATTGTTTTACTCAGCCACTTTTTCCAATCAATGCAGAATAGTACGCTCTATTTTTCACATGTCGAATTTGAAATGGAAGGATAAAATGACGAAAATGTTACGTCTGAATAAGAAAGAGTTACATGTACCTGAGAGTTAAAAAGAATATTCTTATGTGGGTGAAAGAAGCCAATACCTCAGGATACATTGTTTGAGTTGAAACACATCACCTCGGATGCATTCAGCTACACAGAGTTGTACGATTATAGTCTTTCTGATAACGTTGGTGTTAAGGACCACCAACAGAAAATAAAACAACCTTAGAAATGATGGTTCGCCTAAACCCGGACATATTATCTCAAGAGACGTATTTGCTGGAGATGTCTCCTATTATGCTTGATGGATCGTCTTCCTGACCAAAGAACATTGTTATGATTGTCTGATGGACCAGCGTAATAAAATACAAAACGAGATATGTTTGATGATGAGTCGAAGAGAAAAGTCGAAAAAAGTAATTGGTCTTGGAGGCTGATGAATCTAATTTAATTGTTTCTGTTTTCGTCAGCGGTGAGGCTGATATGCTATTGATTTCCAGATATGCTTTTTCAGATATGCTATTGATTTCCAGATATGCTATTTCAGATATGCTATTGATTTCCAGTCAATCCCTGGAAATGCAACTTTCCTAAATAGTTCTCAAATGTAAAGTTACATTTATAACACATATAGAAACTTTATTTTCATTCCGTTAATCTCATTCAGTTCTTTGATGAACGTATCGTTAATCGATGTCTAAAAGTTATATGCATAGTCATGTAATCAATAAGTATTATTTGTAAATACCGGTGCGCTGCTTAAGAAAAGACACAAACATACTCCTCTATTACTTAATGTTTCACTTTTTAAATATTGTAGTTATTGTTGCTGGTGACCAGTCTTATATAAACATACAGCATCAAAAAATTAAATGACTCAGTAGATATTGGGGTGATAATACCATTAGTTCATTTAGTTCATTTAAAATATTACCTCGAGAAAGCATATATAGTAGTGGAGTTTTCCTTATTCAGTTTTGACATAGCCATTCTCATTTCCTTCACCGATTTAGCCTTTTCTAATAGTTAATGCTAGACAGTAAAACTTTCATTACCTTGCAAATGTTTAACTTATTAACTTATTTTTGGAAAGCTCGGATATATATATATATATATATATATATATATATATATATATATATATATATATATATATATATATATATATATATATATATATATATATATATATATATATATATATATATATATATATATGTATATACAAGGCAGAACAGTACATTCATACCGCTTTAGCAACCATGAAAATTGTTTTGTTCAATTGTCACATAATATATTTAATAGTGTATTATACTTTATAACGGTTCTTTTTAGTTCGTCAAATCGATGTATAATAAATATGATGAAACTTACAATCTTGGAGTAATTCACATGTGCTATTAAATTGAATGTTCGGTAAAACTTTAATGCAGTATTTTGGCAAACTTACAATCTATATATAGCCATGGTTGGGATATATATTTTCGGCTAACACTAATATAAATGACTCCCCATCTTGCAACATGGACCTTCGTTTCATTACTTCGTCATACTATGCAATGTTTAACAGTTATACACATTCATCAGGGAATCATATCAAATAAATGTTTTTCGTATATTTTCCTATCTTTGTTCAAATTTAGTTTTAAATGACTCAATAAATTGATATCATGTTGCTTTCTCACATAGGTACTTATCTATCGGGGTAACATTTAAATTGTCCAATATGGCCTTGTGATATAGCTTTTTTGTCTACATAATGGTTTGTCTCTGTTTCATTTTGGCTTGTAGGAACATGTAACTGCGTATCATGCGTATAGTTAAAATTAAGAACGTTGTTAATAGTGCTATCATACCTAATACACGAGATAACATTGCCAGTAAGTGCGAGTTATGAGTTGTGTGTTTCTCATTTCATTTTGTCATATCGTTTTCTATAATTACAAATATATTTTCCTCACAATAAAAGGATGGATATTCCGGACAAATAAACACGTATCCAAAATTCGGATTCTATTATTAGAAATAGTGACCACGAAAACTCATATAATACCTTTAGAACTGATATGTTCATTTCAAATTTTCCAATGAATAAAATGTATGAACATAAACAACTTCATCGCAGCAGTTTCTATTTGCTTATTGTGGTTTTGTTCTTTTGCTGTCAACACATGTATATCCTTGTAAAGAAAACTGATTTGCATCATCTATCCAAGTCTCTACACAACCAATATTATCATATATAGATTTTGGAATAAATCAGTGGAAGAAAAATGCTACAAACACGGCGGCAATACCACCTTTATCACCATAGTGGCAATATCACATTTGGAACTACTTCTGTTTGCCATTCAGGAAATGTAACTACCTTCGTTTGCAATTCAGGACATATATCTATTCTAATGTGTGTTATTCAGAGGCGTATTTTATACTCAATCCATTTACTGTTTCTTTCTCTTCAGGTCATTCAATCTAGCTCCAGTTTCACTGTGTCCCTCAACATATCCTAAAATGTGTAACTTGTATAGATTTTGGTGTTTACTTACGCAATCAATGAAACGACATCTATCACGGAATAAGGCAAAAAAAAACTTGGTAATGCATTAGAACAATTTTTAAAACTAATATCGTACACGCGATCAGCTTTAGCTAGGGTAGTTTTCGTTTTTTCCTTTCTTTTCATGCTGACTGAGTAATACATACATTTTGCCATAAATCACGTTCAGACCGATGTCTATATATCCTGAAATACACGGGTATTTTACTACTGGTTCTCGCATGTTTTGTTTAAGTATTTACATGAGTCATATTGTCATATGCACGCAAAGTGACCTGCTAGATCGTGTCAAGAACTGTGCATAGTAGAGGACTTAATACAGACACATGGGTAAATAGTATAATATAGACAGGTCAAATTTGTAATTATGTATGTATATTAGTGTGTATAGTATACGACTTACTGCAGATATATGGGTAAGTAGTATATTACAGACAGGTCAAATTTTTAATTGTGTATGTATATTAGTGTGTATAGTAGACGACTTAATACAGCCATATCAGTAAGTAGTAGATTGTAGACATGTCAAATTTGTAATTTTGAATGTATATTAGTGTGTATAGTAGACGACTTAGTACAGACATATGAGCAAGTAGTGATTTGTCAAATTTGTAATTGTATATTTTATCTTTCATTCTTATACTTTAAAAGTTTATACAATTGTACATTGCGAGGGCATCATGTACTTTATTGCTTTCTTAACATTCTCAGTTTCTTCATGCTTAGCTATCAGGTTTAGCATGACACGATGTAACTGAACGTAAGCTTCGTTGAGTTTAGCTAGTCTGGAAGGCATCTACGTAGGTTGACGAGTCAACAGTGAATGGTCAGACTGGAGACCCACCCGCTTTACATGGTACAAACGCAAACCTGATAGAAAACATCGCTATTGGGTTTTAGTATTGGAACGTGATGACAGCTCAAGTGATGGGGAGGGATAGTGAGAAAGTCAAAAAGCATATATTCACGGTGTGCTTTTGTAAACTAAACAAACGACAGACACGTTTTATTTTCAAAATACAACTTTTTTTAAATTCAAGTTAGAAAGAACATAATCACAAAGGAACAAGGAAAAAATAACAGTCATATTCAACATACAAATTATTTTTGCATGGTTGACAACGTTGCCAAATGATATGAGATTTCCATTGATGAATGTCATGTGGCTATTGATATACTCTACGTTTTCTAGCTAAAGACAGAAGATAACCATAACGGTCACAAAAACATCAATGTACTTTTTATCGTTTCTAAGAGTCACGATTTAAATAAATTACTAAATGTTCTGAAGAATTTCACAGACTGCGGTGATGAAGGAAATAGACACAACATTGTCCACACATCATGGAACCGTTGCTTTGTAACTTTACATTATTGAATCGTATTGCCTGGGCATTTCTTCTCATAAAGTCAATGATATCGTGTTCCAAAGGCGGTAATCCATACGAATCAAAATACTCAACACAATTTTCTTGACGAATGTACATGCTACCTAGGGAATTCCTGGAAGATTACTGTCGTCTGTGTTGATGACATAAGCTTGATGGTCTTGAGGTTTGCGATGAGGGAGTTCATCTTTAGCACACACTACAGGATTCCAAGAATCACTATACGAACTATTATTCAAACGGTAATAAAGTTCTCAGGTATCCATTTTTCTGGTTGTGTTTTTTCTCTTGCTTTTGTTTTGCAGGTATTAAGACATCAATTCAATTCTGACATTTTGCTTGAAAAGTGTTGACAAGTAACCGTTTTTTCGCCTGATTTCCCAACTTAACCCTTAGAGAGCTTCGATGCTATAGATCTCTTGAGTAGTTAATGGTGTTTCCACCTTCTTCGTCAGCACCGTGGCAGAATTCACTTTGTAAAGAATGAAACGCAGTAACGGTACAGAGGTGTGTCCCACTACGTTATACTCCAATACATTGTCCTCCTAAAATTTGATGATTAGGCGACGAGCTATTGTGTGGTACTTGATTGTGACACTTCATGTAACTCTCTCCAAAGCTTTATCAAACATTAAATTGAACATTTCAGTACTAAAATAATAACCCACAGGATTTCTCAAATAGTAAGTAGTTCGTTGTGTTTCGGAGTTTTTTGTTTTCATAGTTTCCAGCACGGCATTCGTCCAAGGTGTTTTACACTTCCTAGTCATAAACTTCCATAGACACAGTGTTTTGATTTTCTACGATGATTGCAATTTGTATAGGGTGAATAATTTCCACCAAAGTCACTTCCCAATGGGCTTAATACTCTAATTGGATGGTCTGAGGAAATTTGGCCGTGAAACAGCACAAAGTGTTATTGGGAAACACCTCCATGGAACTGTCACTGGGTAACGTTAAAACAATTGGTTGATCATAATTCCACAGTTTGAATGTCCGAGGAGTCACTGGAAGTGAGAGGAGTGTCAAAAAGAGGTTGGTTAGGGTGACTGTTAGAACTCACGTTGGACACCAGATTTCTGTCATTGTTGTTGTTGTTGTTGTTTCCGTTAGAGGAATACTTTCGGGACGGATTGGAATAAAGGTAACCAATGCAATTGCTGAGTAAAATGGTTCACAGTTGTTTGTCTTGTCCCCTTCTTGCAAACTCAAATTAGCAATAGCAGCAACAATGACACAATACACCTCAAAGATTTGACAGAAAAAGGCGATTTGCGTTTGAGGCACATGTACACCAAACTACACCCACAAGGGTTGCTTTTGTAAATCTTGTAGAGAAGAACTGGGGGAAGGAACGGTCATAGTAGGAGCTGTATTAAAGGGCATGATGGTCACATCTTTTTATAGTCGATGACTTGAGAAGCGTCAATCAAAGATTCAAAACTTGATGGATATCCTTTCCAATGTACTTTGACTTCTTTGACTGCGTTTTCCCACTTTACGTGTTCTTCGATCGATAATGCTTTCTATTTCGTGCAAGTTGTCTTCTTTTTTTTGTCTAAAAGAGGAGGCAGTCCCTCTCTTTTTTCTTTTCATTTTCCTTTTACATTTTGCACAGAAGAACGACGATGATAACGGTGTGCACTTCTTGGTGAGAACATCGTGAGTTGATCAGGAGCACAAAAGCACTGATTCGTATGATATGGTTCAGGTCCTTTTATACTGGAATGTGTCGCCACTGATTGTCTTTACGTCGTATCGACTTGATAACATACAAGACACGTCGTGGAGGAGTTCACAAAGGGCTAAATCGAGCCAATTCTTGGTTGGACAAATCCAGTAAACTTTGTAACACGCCTCATCTCTCTTGGACTTTAATTTTGGAGGCAGGTATTTTGTGTGCAGAGGAAACTGCTACTAAAGAGGAAGAGGGTATCTCCGCTGGATAAGAAGTTTTTGTAGAAGCTATCTTGTAGGTAGAAACTGTTTTCTGTGGGCTTTTGTTTTTCTTTTCTGAGGTGGTGACTTACTCTTAGCACCGTTGCTCATTTTCTTTTTCTGAGGCAGTGACCTGTTTATGACACCTAGGCTCTTTTTCTTTCGGGTATGCCGGAGAGTGACTTATTTCTTGGGGACAAGTTTGGGAGCATCAGGATCCCATTTTAAGACGGAACGAATGATGATACCTCCTAGTGAACCACTGCCTCCAGGTTTCAAAATAATTTGGTTTTTGGTTTGAGGGTCGATGCGAGGATCGGTCAGTTGCGTTAAGGATATTTTGTTTCGGTCAAAAACAAACAACGTTTGGTTTCATGTGGAGTCTGAATGATGACTTGTAGTAATTGACGTGCTGTCACCGTAAATCATCGTAAGACTTCTTTGAGACTGGCTTCTAAGACACGAGCACATATTTGTGGATTTTGTTCACGACTATTGCCGTACAAGGAACGGCTCAATTTAATGGAAAGACGAGACTGAAGGGACGTCATGTCCAAGTGACCAAGGTTTTTATAGATTTTTTTCTTTTGAGGTCATTGTTATGTCAACGATGGGGACGTGTAAACGACATGTGATCCGTCTTGGCACCAGTGGTGAAAAATATGGTTAAGAAATCACAAATAATCGGGGGTAGTGGGTTTTAAATCCACGAGTAAATAGGCGTGTGGGGTTTGAGTGACATCTTCGTACGCATGAGTTAGCCAAGGTGTTCCTAACTGTTTGGCTAAGACTTGTACTTGTGATTTATCTCTAGGACTTTCAAACAAGACCACGCAATGAGCATTGAGACTGATTGTAGGATGGGCTTTACTTTGTTGAAACAAATGTTTGGTGATGTAAATAACATTGGCATTACGATGATGCCCTTTGCGTGTAAACCACAGTTTAATTTTTTCTTCGTCTTCTCATAACATGTAATCAAAAATAACAAAATGGGTTTGACTAGTGTCAGACACAATTCTGTCTTCTTCGACAGGAATGCCTTCCACAAAGACAATGGATTCACCTTGACGTTCTTGTAGAAGGCTATACGCCGATTGCAATTCTTTGTAACATCACACGATGCGTTGAGGTGGACGATCAATCAAATAATGTTTTTGTTCGATTAAACGTTTGACATATTCGGTTTTGCCTGAACCGCTAGGTTCAGCAATGAGCTTTTTAAAGGGATGTCAAAGATACAAGGCCTCCCAACTAGCATGATGTAAATGTTCGTCAATGACTTTGAAAGTGGAGGGAAAGGGAGCAGAGACACTAGAGGTATCCATATTAGCGTTAGGAATGTCATCTTATTTTGACATGAAGACAAAGAAGACAAGAATTTTTTACTTTTATTAGGACACGTTTATTGCAAATTTAAAATGAAATAACACGTAAGTCATAAATACATAATAACCAAGCACATGGATAAAAGAAACATCAAAATAACCATAATGGAATATAAACAAGTTTCTACTTTACAACATTTTTTTGTCATCCAAATGTAGTGTCCTAGGAATAGTGTGTAATGTTCAAAACGTTTGTAGATTGTTTGGTACCGTCACACAAGGGTTCTCCTGAACTGGTCTTTCGGGGATGTCAAGGACAGTTCTGTCCTGAAGAGATTGGTTTTTCTCGGTGAGAGTCTGTTCTTCTTCTTCTGGTACTGTCACTAACAAAGCATTAAGAGTGACTTTTTCAAGGAACGTTTTAATGTTTTAGGATGGCAAATCGCGGGAATAGTTGGCCATTTCATTAGTCCAAGTCTCATGACCCCACTTTTCAGTCACGTATATCTGGCAAGTGAGGGTGTAAGTCACAAGCTACAAACACATCCTCATACACATCTTCGGTACCTAAAAGTTGACTAATCTCGTTTTCCCGTAAAGGTAGAGAAGTATCCAGATGGAAAAGAAAAGCATTCAGGAGAATGAGTCTCTCGTGGGCATTTAAAGGGACTACTTTCATACTTTTAGGAGTGGTAGATACTGTTATTAAAGAGTCCCCAAAGAATCGGATGGTAAAAGAAATTCCAGATAGCAAGTTACTAAGACACACACGACACGTCTACCCCAATTCAATGGACACAGTTCTCGTAAAAGGCAAAGGTAATCCTCCCCTGTTTGAATATGGTCATGAATCTACTTCCACGGAATCTGTTGTATCAACATTGATAAAGTTTGTGGCATGGTACAACGTTTTTATACCCTCTTTGGTGTCAGGTACTAAGAGTACTTTTTTAATAGCTCTTTTATTTTAGTATCGCGCCATAAAAGTGCAGTCACTAACTCACACATCACACTTCGCACAGAAGTTCTCTCTTGAACTACTAAGAAATTGTCTTTTAAAGATTGTAATCCTCTAATTCTCGGTTTGGAATTTGGTGTCCTACTATCACCTTGTATGTGTATGTTGAATGAGTGGCATCCAAATATTTAGGAATATGACCCGCTTCATCAATGTCTGACCATTGGAAACACTTTCCACCGAATCAGTCTTCTTATTGCATTGAGGTACCAGTTGTTCCAACATCGTTGATGTAACGGATACAATTCTTCTTTGACTTGTATTTTGACCAACTCTCGGTAAATGCGTTCCCTCAACTCCAGAGGTAAACCACAAATATTCTCTTGTTAATGATCCATGAGCATATTTGAGTTAAACACTTCCCCTGGAGCGAAAGTAATGAACGTAGTGAGTTATTTCCGTTCACTGGCATTCAGAGTAACGGTCAAGAATGTCAGTCAAATATTCCAATGTAAATGGTCTAAAGCGAAAACAAAGAATGAATACACCATTGAGCCACAGACATCGAGCTCGTTGGTTAACTTTTTTTCACTTTCCTCCTGTGAATTTCTCGACACAAAAGTTGTACAGTCACAAATTGAGATTTGGCTCTGGCAAGTCCCTGACAAATGTCCTTGTAGATCTTCTCTTGCAATTCGAGTGGTTATGTTTGAAGATTAATTTTGATGTCGGGTTTAAATGCTTGTCTAGGGGTGATCCAACTTTTGACTCCTAACCATGTCGCTACTTTCGGACACGACATTGTTGATTTTACATAAAGAATGAAGTCCCACTAAAGGTAGGTAATGACAATCTGGAGACCAATGAGCATGTTCCAGGTAAGCGGAATCTTTCTGTTCCCACTCGTGAAGTGACACGCCACAACTGAAGCACTTGACTTTATACCCTTCGCCCAAGTAGAAAAATCCGGATCTGGTTAATTATTCGGGGGTAGGTCCTCACAGATATTTTGGCCATTTGCCTCGGAAGGTTTGGATCTGACTTTCATAATCACATTATTTTGGCAAACGCACAAGGAATAGACATTCGTATTGTGCAACTTAACCTCGATGAGGGTAAGGTGACATATGCAGAAGTGTGTTCAGTTTTACGTGACATTCGTAGGGTGGTGGCCGAAGGGTCTCTTGAGAAGGATGACACCGACAATGAAAACCAGTAAATTGAAAAGTTGTACAATAACGAGTAGCATCATTTTCGTTTCATGACACGTAAATCATCATACTCATTTACATGATAGGCTTGGTCGTCATAACATAGTTCCCATGACGATAATGTGGTACTGAATCACTGAAGTCACAGCGTACGGTATCTATACCATCGCAGAGCACAGCATCGCACTCGAGTTTACATTTGCTGGATACTTACTGAGTAAAAGGATTCATCTTTCTCTCTTGGTCTTTGTAGTCACAACGAACTATCAGTTTTGGACGAAGTACATTTATATATGCTGATAAATAGCGGCGTGCTTTTACGTTAAAGTAGCATGGTTAAGGAGCCATACTCGCTTCTGATACACGATTTGATAGACTTTTTCCAAGGGTCGAATGACGATTTGATGTGTTTGAAAACGTACGATCTTGTAAGGCTGGTAAGTGGTTACTTTAAAGTTTCCATCCTGTCCAGACTGTAATGTTTCTTTGAGTAATCCAAAGTTTACCACTTTATCACTTAACTGGTGCGATAATTGAGAGTCAATCCTTTCACATTACACTCCGTGTACACTTCCCCTTCAGTGTTACGGAATTCGTAACCGTAAAATTAGGGACCGCCACTGGCAAAACGTAGAATCTTGTCCTCGGGATGCTCGTCCATCCAGGCTCCTAAATGGTCTCCTTCGATTTTAGGTTGCTCTTGATACAAACGACTGATGTAGATACAACTGTCCGTGTCAAAACACAGCACATGATATCCTTACAGTTCTAACGCTTCGTACAATTTTAAGCGAGCATGGGCGCTGTCACATAGGCCGCAATGAATACAAAGTCCAGTTCTTTTTCTTAATTGACTAAGACCATGTCCTTAAGAATGATGTCCATGTGTTTTCATGTATTTGGTTTTGTCGAGAATCATATTGAAGTAGCTAGAAGGTTCTGACAAATACTCCGTTTTGAGTAAACACGGTCGTTGTGCCATTTGTTCCTATAACAATTCAACATCGCTTTGGCAAACGATCGCCTTTCTTCGTTTTTCTCCACATGGTCTAAAGTGATGCCTTCCCGCTCCCAGTATTTCTTTTTGAATTTCTTTTGGCCTTCGGGAGTGTGAAACCAGGAAGGATAGCCGCTGATATCTTGTTTTAGTTTTAAAAAGGCATTGACGTAGTCCGAGAAAAATTCTTTTTGAGTCTCGTCGCCCTTGTGGTACATTTCTGTCTTGAGAAAGTGGTAAATTTCGTACACTTCTAACAGTTGGTATCCCAGATCCGGATCTGTAAACATTTCTACATCAACCCACGTTCCCGTCAAGGCTCGTTCTTCCTGATTATGCTGAAAAGGATGGTCTTGGTTGCACGTTTCAGCACAAGTACGACACAAGGGAAACATCAGTTTTCCATGGCAATGATGGGGTACCACGGGATGGTACATGTTCGTGGGAGGCAATACTTTACACTTGATCAATCCTTCGTATCGTCGAATATTGTTCACGTCGATGTGTTCGGTCAGCAATTGTGGCTGCCCTGCGGGAAGGTGACAATATTTGCACATGAATGGATACAGATAAGACAGGTCCAAGTATTTGATTTCTTCTTTCTAATTGTCGGTTTGGTACAGCTAACAGGTGGCATTTGTCCATCATCCATACATATTGTCCCATGGTTTCAGAGGGTCCACTAGCTTGTAACTTTCCAAGATACGCTTAAACTCGGGATAGGTTTCCAATCGCTGATGGTATTCGTGTTCCCACATTTCTGTCCTTGCTCTTTTAACTTCAAGCGACACTGACAAGAGGCATGGCACAACCCTTTCATGGTGAGTTGCAAAAACTGATTTTTAGTGCCACGTTGAGGATAACACGTAGGACATCTATGAAATAAGCAACCGTTACACTCGTACACGATCTGCGGTTTTTATAAGTCCCAGCCATCTACTGAATACTTTCCGATGGCTTTCTCGCCTCCTCCGTTGAGGGCATGTTGAATCTATTTGTCTTCCTTGTCACACAAGTAATGTAACCAGCGTATGGCTTTGACTGAATATTGACGTTTGACAACATTATTTGTTTGAGGACTGATGAAAGCTAGCGTTTTAGGGCATGAATTGTTGACGGTACACTAAGGAACACGCTTTGGCAATGGTGCAGATTTCTTTCAAAGGATCTATCCCTCCGTGCTCCATGAACATTTCTCGAAATTTTCCACAGCAACGCCGTACAATGACATCGTTGGAACGACAATATTTTAACATTTCATCCTGAAAGTCGAAAGTGTCCGATGCGTGACTATGGTACCTTGCGTAGAAAGCTTCTCGTTGTTCGGTACGCATGTTTTCGGTGTCGTAGTAGTGGGCCTCAGGCAAATGGGTTAGAATAGACTGTTGATTGACTTCAGTATTGAAAAAGTTTGGAAAATAGCCATTGGCTAGTTCTGTCATGCCAAACGTTTCAGGCATGCGACTCAAAATCATGGTCAAGTAACTCATCGAAACTTTCAATTGCACTTGTCCCACTTGCATGGAAATGATTTTGGCTCCGTTCAAAGTCACTTTAGGACGTTCTTTACTTTGTTCCGTATAGTATCTAAGAAAAAATTGTGCATCGTATCTCGAGAAATTGTGAGCCATCACCGTGGCATAGCGATGACAATCTCCGTAACGTTCGATATCTTCTTGGCTCCACGTTTCGTCAATAGGGTCTAAGACCCATCGGGCAAAATCATTTAATGTGTTAGGTGCCCGAAATATTTTTTCAGGTCCTCCAAGAATCTTGCTACAGTGAGGGCAATGAGTAAATATAGGCTCTTGGATGCTCTTCTCACAAGCTCGGTGAGCCACACAGAAATTAGGAATGTAAATACCAGTTTCTTGCGTGCATTAGACATCAAAAAAGAGGATATTGCCATTCTTCTTGTCCTCTTCTTCGTTTTCTTCATGTTTAGAATGGTATTTTGGAATGTAGCATTGGTGTTCCAAGTCCACGATTTTGTGACAAATGTGACATATTATTTCTTTCCTGAACAGACGTGTGCCTTAGCGTTGTTGGTACGTATGACTTGTCCACAAGTAGGGCACAATCTCAGGCGTTGACGAGCACATTTCCGCTGTGAACATTGCGTATACAGATGTTGTTGGTAACAAGTTGGACTGACAAACGTGCGCCGACAATCTGGGCAATGTAATTGTTCTTGTCCTTCCTCCAGACAGGGTTTTAGAGGCCAAATATCCTGAGCATTTCGATCCACAATGCTTATTTTGCTCTCCATTGTTATAGCCGTAGTCACATTTGTCACAGTAATAACTGCATTACAGGAATGCAGTGATACTGGTAATGGTATCAAAATGTTCATCGTGATGATAGACGTGAATTCATTTTCCGTCTTTGAAATCTTTGCCTTGAAACAACAGAGGTCCACGAACTTCTTGAGGGTGCACTTTCAAGGTGTAACGTGGAGCCAAGACGTCTTGCAACTTTTGCATTTCAGGAATGATATAGGTTGTGTCTATAGCTAGTCCCGCTTTCTGTAACAGGAGTTCTGCCTCCCGTTGTTGTTTGGCTTGGTCTTATTGTTGAATAGTTTTTCAGGCTTGTTTCCATTAAATCGTGTCGTTCTTGTCGGCATACGTTCGTCCACCACAATGGCACGGGCTAAGCAAGTCTGGTCTTCAAGATTGTTAATTTGGACGAGGCTACTCTTGATGCTGCGAAGGTTGGCTACTAATAACACCTTTTTAACACGTCCTCCTGCTCCTCGGGAAAGAAAAACGTGTGTCATGAACAGTGTCACTTTTCCGTCAGTGATGTGAAATTTGTCATTGGCTTGATGAACGTGTTGAATTTTGTCCACGACTTTGGAAGTTGTCAATTCTGATGGCTTGCTACTCGATCCATACGGGAAACTTCAAATTATCGTGATGAATGGATAGTGTCAAACGATCGTATTCTTTGGCTTGACATTGCTGTTTCAGATTGGTTAACAAAGAATCGCACACATCGGTGATGACCCATTCTGCTTTCTCCAACGGTACATCTGACTTGAAATCTTTAAATTTCACCGTGTAGGTGTAGGCTGAAGTTTCAAATTTTCTAGAGCAATGTTTGTCCGTCTCTCGAATGTAATTGTAATTGATAGAGTTTGCTGTTGGAAATTTTTTTGTTGTTTTGGTATAGACTCACTGGGTTTATATTCTGGTTCACTCATCTCATCTTCAAAGTCACTGGCATGAATTTGAGCCAATACTTCATCGACTATGCGAGGCGATAAATCACGTTTCTGCCTCTTACTTTCTTTTTCACCTTTCTTTTCAAAATGATGCGATCGTCTCATATTGATTGCAAAAAGTTAAATAAATACATTTGAAAATACCATTTTCCTTATATATTCATGTCAGATCAGTGCATATATAAAGGGATAGTGCCTTTCCTCTCAGTATTCATTTTGCTCTCACTCTGACCAGTACAATGGAAGAACACATTCAAACTGAACTTCTGGTTAGAACATTACTAGTTGTCAGACGAGCGTTTTCATAAGACAATCCAATAGACTATTCTTCCTCTTTTCGAGATAAAAGTCAAGATACTTGCTACTTGTCCAGACCGTCAAAAACCAGTGTCAGAATAGACAAAAGTCGAGATACCTACTATCATTGTAAGGAGAGAGGACATTGGTCTTCAGAGTGCACTAAGAAACAACAGTTGCAGTAGGAGGATGCCGAAGAGTGAAAGGAAGTACCGCGAGGTGTTCAGAAAGAGAAGAAACAAAGGAGAGTAAAAAGGGACAAAGAGGAGGTGGATGAGAAGGAAACCGTGAAAGTGAAAAAATTCAGAAAACAGAGAGAGAGAGAGAGAGAGAGAGAGCGTGTCCAAACAGACACAGAAGTTTATGAATTTTTTTCAAAAAGAAAAGTGACGTGTTGTGTTCTGTTGTGAATTGGATTGTAAATAGTTGTACCATAATAGATCAGGTTGATAAACGTAAGTTACTACTGGTTTTCTTTTCTTAGAATAAGAGTCTACACACACGCACACATACACAAATATATATATATATATATATATATATATATATATATATATATATATATATATATATATATATATATATATATATATATATATATATATATATATATATATATATATACATGAATTCATACATACATACATACATACATACATACATACATACATACATACATACATGCATGCATGCATGCATGCATGCATGCATGCATGCATGCATGCATGCATGCATACATACATACATACATACATACATACATACATACATACATACATACATACATACATACATACATACATACATACATACATACATACATACATACATACATACATACATACATACATACATACATACATACATACATACATACATACATACATACATACATACATACATACATACATACATACATACATACATACATACATACATACATACATACTAGGGTTATAAAAGGGATTTTTTAGTTTTCATTAATTGTTGGCAAAGTTAATATGAACTCGTTTCGATAAAATTGGGTGGCCCTGAAAAGCACCGTGGAGTGTTTTGTTTCCTGAGAACAAACACAGGAACGAGAAGCAATTGGCTTTAACTGCCTTAAGCCTTTGCCATGGTTAACACCAACTTGGGGACTTGTTCTTGTCAATGATTGAGTGGAAATCGCTAATGGTGGTATCTCTGGTGTAGTCACATGGTTAGGCTGTTTGGGTCGGGAAGGTCTTTTGCTCTTGGGACGTAATAAAGAAGTCTGATACATTTCTTTCCGACTTCTTAACTCAGCTAAAATATCCAATAGTATCGTGACTGTTTGACTTTCACTGTTTTCCTCTCCTGGACTTGGTTTATTTCTACTGCTTCTTTTTCTTCCTTTATTTTCCTACCCGCCTCTTTTTCCTATCGCTGTTGATGATCAAGGAGAAATGCATCTTCTGCCTATTTATGTTGCTGTAAAGATTTCTCTAATTATTCTTTATGTATTTGTCTAAAATCGTTGACGCTTGGTAAAGAAAGAGAAATTGGCGAAGGTGCTGATGCCGGTACATATTCTTGCGAAAAGAGAAAATCTACTAAATCCGAGTTGAAATCAACTAATCCAGAAGTGGTACTGTGCTAACTTTTGTAGCTGCCATCGCATTTCGTCTCCGCATCCAGTGCACCCCAAGCCATTGTCCTCTTAGGTTCCGTCATGTTTGTCCCAACAATGTCGCATCATTAACTGTGCACAAAACGCTAGTGAACGTATGTAGGGAATAAGACGCCACAGGCAGCTCTCTTCGGATTGGAAGACAAAATCCACGAAGTGACCGAATTTTGTAACGCGTATTGGGATTGGTCTACCATTTCAATCCGTTTCGATCAACGCTTTCCCTATAAATAGACGCGGTTCACTTAATTCCCTTCACCTGTTCTCGTCACACTAAAAATGTGGACCAGCGTAGAATCATCTACCTTAGTATCATTGATGCTGTTTAACCCGGATTATCCCATGTATATCAGATCATCATGGGCTATTACCGAGATTACTGATTCAACCCTTTGGAAAGGAATAGTCTATGTGGAGAGACAAGGGTGTCTAAAGAGAGTTCTCATCTACGTATTAGAAGTGAGATGAAGTTTGAGAAAGAAAAGAAGTTCTGTGAGATGTCCTGTATGTTAACGAATTGGTGTTAACATCATAAACAATATTTTTAATATTGCCTGTATAAGTTATAAAACCTACATCCCACTACATTAACCAACACGACAAGCGCTTGACGTCACAGTACTTGTACCTTGCTACAGTGTTGACAAGTGTCCAGTACCGTGATGTCATGCCACCCGTGTCATACCTCTTGGCGCTATACAGGCCCAGTGTGTGCTAATCAAAAATTCCCCTTGACGCTATAGGTGCCCAGGGTATGCCATTTGACGCTATAAATCCTGGCGCAATACGTGCTTCTTTCACTACGTACAAAGCGTGCATATATCACATAACTTGCAATAGATGTGAATAAAAAGGACATACTCGACAAAAAAGTCCACAAAATCAAAAGATTCTGCCAGTGATGGAATAATAACAATAATCAACTTCTATAACAACAATAAGTATATTTCCAAACAAAGAGAGCAAACAATAGACAAATCTAGAACAAATAACAAATCCACAAGAGGCATCACCAAGAAGTAATCATTTTCTAATCCCATAGCAACACCAGCAACAATATGAAACAAAAGTCCCAAAAACAAGAAGGTCCAACATTGAAACAGAAACAGCAACAACAAAGAAAAGAACCTTCAAACTCTAGAATTCAAGAAACAATAACCAGGCAGATGAGAAAACAGCAAAAAACACTAAACCCACAAAAGAATTCTAGAGCAGTATCACAATCAATATTGAAGGCACCACCAAGAAGAAAACAACTAATCGAGGAACGAAATTAAATCACACAACTACATGAACAATTTGAAAAGTGAAGAAAAAACCAAACTACCATGCTTAAATCAGAATTTAAACACATCATTAACTTTAACAGCAGTAGGTTCTAAAGCAACAGGAACACGACAGAAACAGTAAATGATGAGAACGAGAGAGAAATCAAAAGAGAAGAGAGGAGAGCTAAAAGGTAGAGAAGGAAAGAAATGGAAGAACATGACACAAAAGCGACGAAAAGCAATGGAAATACATCTACTTGAAGAAGATGAATGTCTTGTATAAAAATAAGAAAAAGAGACAAAACCGCTCAGTAGATAAACAATAACATAAATAAAACCTTTCAAAACCTAAAATGAAAGCCTATCCAATAGCACAATCATAAAATGTAGGGCAGGAGGGCCTCCATAAATGGTCTGGAAAAGATCAACTAGGGAAAGCACCCTCCAAAATAGTAGAAACAGCTATTTATAGTTTCAATGGTTTCTCGATTTTTTTTTGTATTGTCTATGTTTTGTATATATGGCTTTGGAAAAGACTCATTAAGAGTCGAAATCTCTCATGCTAGTTGCATACTAGCTTTATTCTGTTCGTTGTCAGCTTACTACATTTATATTATTCAATTCCTAACATGTGGTTCCTTGCTGGATCCAGTGTACTTGAAAAGACTGTTTGTTCGCCATATGTTTAGGAACATTATATATATATATATATATATATATATATATATATATATATATATATATATATATATATATATATATATATATATATATATATATATATATATATATATATATATATATATATATATATATATATATATATATATATATATATCAGTATCTATAACAAGTTAAAATACTAGTTAGAAAATAATAAATTTAAGATTTAATTCCTGTAGAAAGAGCCATGTAAAATTTTTCAAACACTTCCGTTTTTCTGTTTGATTTGTTTGTCTTGTCTACGTTTTGTAGATACCTTGGGAAAGGACTCATTAAGAGTCGAAAGATTGTTCCATTCATTTTTTGCGGGAATGTACGGATGTATTTTGGTGTTGGTGTATGAGTGCTAAGTGATACATCCCATCACTTGTGTCAAAACTAGAAATCCTACATTTAAAATTCTAGCCCCGTTTATGTTTGTTGTGAAATTGAAAACAAAAACATTTATCTTTCGTAATTAATATACCTCATTAAATATGGTATGTGAGTGTTTCTGATTGTGTCTGCTTGTATGTGTGTTTGAAAACTTGTTTTCTTAAGTCTTGATTTGCATGAATAAATAAATTATTTATTTTAATGCTCAACAGTGTGGTTAAGGTTTTGATGAATTACATTAAGAACACGAGTTTCCAAAGAAATTGCAAGAAGTAATATTACATAAAACGTTTTCAAGCTCTAGCCTAAAGAGCGCAGTGGATGAGAAATCTCCTTTAATCAATCCAATTCAGTATTAAATTTAATAACAACAAGCCAAATGTTCCTTCGGCAACTCATTGATGTTTTCATTTGTTGCTATAAAAATATATTTGCTGGTATAAAATTTTGAATGTTGGAAAACCTAAAGAATTAAGATCAAATGACAAGCGTAATTGGTTTCAAGTCTGATGGAAGTTTGTCGAGAGCTGAAAATCAATATATAATGCCTCATTAATCAACACGGTTACTCGACACAAATCATAGAATACAAGACTCATTTTTTAAAGAAAATTTCCTGAAATTTTGGACCAATATCTACTTACCAATCAATACAATAAATTTTTAGTTTATTCTATGCTTTACTTGCTACATCTAAAATAATACCTGGATTTAGACGTCATATCGTTCTTGCAATGAATGCAATGAATGAAAGTTCATAATAATTAAAATATATTTAAAATGAACATATTTTAAACCTTTTTTTTGCAGTTATTAGTTTGATCTCGTAAAAGAACCGTTATTATATAGACTTGAGATAGAGCTTACAATTCGTGTATTTCTGACAGGCCAGTAGTGTGTGCATTTAGTTTCTAAAAGTTTTATCAATATCACATGTTCTTATAAGATTTGTTTTGAAAGGAACAATTAGTAGAAATTAGGTGCACAAGTGTTATTATTTATTTAGTATTTATAAAACTCAATGATGACACTGAAACGTTTCCTAAACAAAAGCAACACACTCTAGTTATTAGGCGAACATTGAATGGAAGATAAATCTTAGAATGCTAATGATACAGGGTATCGATTACATTATATAAAGAAAAGACGAAAATGAAAAAGGAAGCACAAATACAATAAAGGAAAAACAAACAAAACACAAGGAAAGTAGAAAATCTGTTAGAAACATTAGAAACAAAGCAGAAATTAAAGCCTATTTTTGTTGTCTATAACTTAAAGAGTGAAACTCAAGAAACATGCATTGTGTAGTAAATCTGAAAAAATCAAGTCCTAAAAGTAACAAGATATACGTTCTGAATGAATTCCAGTAGTCTTGAATGTCTTGATGCACCAATGTGGCAAATTGGCGGCGTGCAAAACACACCAACCTCTTTCACTACGGTTCGTTGATAGGGAATGACCTCCGCGGTGTAATTTACCCAGTGTGGATAGATTGAAAGAGGAATGCAGATCACTGAACAAGTATATGTATATTGAAGAAGTAACACAACGAGCCCCCTTTCAATGAACAACTATAAAATTTAATCAGTTTATCAACATAATTTAAAATGAAAAGAAATCAATTATTTGGTTACAAAAAAAAAAGAAAATTGTGCTAACATGTACTGAACTAAAAGACAATAAAAATTTCTTTAAAGGCTACAATTACTTTCAACTTTCATGTTCTATCTTCATTGCCTACGAGATGTGACCTTTGAGTGCAAGGATGAGAGACATCATCACCTATTTTATGCGGACATCAAGACTTCCGCTCATCCCTGCTTTGCCGATCTTTGTCTAGCTGATTGGTCTTGGACTCTTGTCCGTCGAACTCTGATTTAAAAATTGTCTCTGGACTTAGATTTCGGCTTAGAATTTGCTCTGGTCCTATGATTGGTTTATGGATTTCTCAGGTGAATCCAGGAAAGCTGTTTCCTTCAATAAATAAAATGTCTCGCAATAGACAATAGGTCACATTCCCAAGTATATTTATATTTTTACATTAAGTCGGCTCAGAAAACAAAAGGCATAAATTCTGCCGCAGTAACTCATTGCTCCCTAACTTTTATGTTTACATAGATGGTCAAGACTTGTCCTGACCTTAATTCGGATCACGCTAGGGGTGGTCAATTAAATCCAACTCAGCCGTATGAACCTGTATGTAAACCACCTCTTGTCTTCTTACTCTACCAATCTAGCAGTGTTAAGTTACATATGGCTTAGACCCTCAGATCTAACTATTCTAAAATAGTTTACTCGACCAATTAAATATTACAAATTAGTATATAGATATACACTTAAGTGATCAATTAAATATTACAAACTAGTATATGGATATACATGCAATGTTAGGTCATACTCATCCTAGGCAGAGGTAATCCATAAAAATATGAAATATTACCCATCATTCCTTATGCTTAATTCATGAAAATTCCTAATCACTCCTATGTATTCAAGATTCAATTACATGCAATCTTGTCAACTAATCTAATGAAATTTTAATTACGTTCAATCTTGCCAATTCTCAAAATGAATTGATAATTAGAAAAATCAAAGAATAAAATGTCATGACTAGCATTTCACTAAAATCCTGCAAAATGAAATCATACATACATACATCATACCAAGAATACATTTGCAAATATATCAACAAATGAAGTAACATATTAAAATCGGGAAACTAAGATTGCGTACCTTTTGCCGTTTTCTTTATTCGTTTCCACGAACCTCACGTATAGTCCGTCTCTTAACTGAGACAACTGTCTGGCCCCTTACTCTATAACAAAAACGTACTTGTTACGAATTCAAATGTAGAGTTTGTCTACTTCGCTGAGACAAAATTCCCGCTTTAATGCCAAATCACGAGATAACGTCTTACACGCTTCTCCCGGAGTCGACCACTCTTTTTCAAAAAAGATTGAAGACTGAAGAATTTTCCTAAAGTGAAACCTTTAATTTCTTACAGATTTACGCCCATAAATCCATATTAACAAATCGGAATAGACTGTTTCCTAAACCTGTTCCGTAGAATTTTGGATTGACAAGACAACTAAACAAATAATCATGCCGTAATTAACGTTCCTTTGAACAATCATCTATAGCCAGCTCCCGCCCTTTACCCGGCTGATTTTGGGAAAGGGTTTTATGTAATTCTCGTGTACCATAGCATATAACTCGGTCAAGTGACGTCGGCTAGAACAAATTCCCTTTTGACGTTTAGAGATGAAATGAAAATAATCATCTAACTATCTCTAGCCCTCTCTACTTTAATTAAGTTGACTTTGATACAATTCCTGTAACCAAAGTTTCTAACAGTTTTCAAAATTCGGCACATCACAACCCATATACTTGAATGTCTTGATTCACCAATATCCTTGAATGTCTTGATACACCAATATCTTTGAATGTCTTGATGTACCAATATCCTTGAATGTCTTGATGCAACAAAATCCTTGAATGTCTTGATGCACCAATATCCTTGAATGTCTTGATGCACCAATATCCTTGAATATCTTGATGCACCAATATACTTGAATGACTTGATACACCAATATCCTTGAATGTCTTGATGCACCAATATCCTTGAATGTCTTGATGCACTAAGAGTCTTGAACGTTTTGATGCACCAATATCCATAAATATCTTGATTCACCAATATCCTTGAATATCTTGATGCACCAATATCCTTGAATGTCTTGATGCACCAATATCCTTGAATATCTTGATGCACCAATATCCTTGAATGTCTTGATGCACCAATATCCTTGAATGTTTTGATGCAGCAATATCCTTGAATGTCTTGATGCACCAAGAGTCTTGAATGTTTTGATGCACCAATATCATTGCATGTCTTGATGCACCAATAGCCTTGAATGCCTTGATGCACCAATAACCTTGAAAATCTTGATGCACCAATATCCTTGAATGTAGTGATGCACCAATATCATTGCATGTCTTGATGCACCAGTATCCTTGAATGTATTGATGCACCAATATCCTTGAAAGTCTTGATGCAATAATAACCTTGAATGTCTTAATGCAGCAATAGTAATGAATGTCTTCATGCAGCGATATCCTTGAATGTCTTGATGAACCAATATCGTTGGATATCTTGATGCACCAATATCCTTGAATGTCTTAATGCAGCAATAGTCATGTATGTCTGGATGAACCAATATCTTTGAATGACTTGATGCACCAATAGTCTTGAATGTCTTGATGCACCAACATCCTTAAATAACATGATGTACTAATATCCTTGATTGTCTTGATGCACTAATATCATTGCATGTCTTAATGCACCAATATCCTTGAATGTCTTAATGCAGCAATAGTCATGTATGTCTTGATGCACCAATATCCTTGAATGTCTTGATGCACCAATAGTCTTGAATGTCTTGATGCACCAACATCCTTAAATATCTTGATGTACTAATATCCTTGAATGTCTTGATACACTAATATCATTGCATGTCTTGATGCACCAATATCCTTGAATGTCTTGATGCACCAATATCCTTTAAAGTCTTGATGCACCAATATCCTTGAATCTAGTCATGCAACAATATCATTGCATGTCTTGATGCAACAATATCCTTGAATGTCTTGATGCACCAATATCCTTGAATGTCTTGATGCACGAATATCCTTGAAAGTCTTTATGCATCGATATCCTTGAATGTAGTGATGGACCAATATCATTGCATGTCTTGATGCACCAATGTATTTGAATTTCTTGATGCACCAATATCCTTGAAAGTCTTGATGCACCAATATCCTTGAATGTCTTAATGCAGCAATAGTCATGAATGTCTTGATGCACCGATATACTTGAATGTCTTGATGCACAAATATCCTTGGATGTCTTGATGCACCAATATCTTTGAATGTCTTGATGCATCAATATCCTCCAATGTCTTGATGCATCAATATCATTGAATGTAGTGATGCACCAATATCATTGCATGTCTTGATGCAACAATATCCTTGAATGTCTTGAAGCACCAATATCCTTGAAAGTCTTAATGCACCAATATCGTTGAATGTAGTGAAGCACCAATATCAATGCATGTCTTGATGCACCAATATTTTTGAATGTCTTGATGCACCAATATCCTTGAAAGTCTTGATGCACCGATATCCTTGAATGTCTTGATGCACAAATATCATTGGATGTCTTGATGCATCAATATCCTTGAATGTAGTGATGCACCAATATCATTGCATGTCTTGATGCAACAATATCCTTGAATGTCTTGAAGCACCAATATCCTTGAAAGTCTTGATGCACCAATATCGTTTAATGTAGTGATGCACCAATATAAATGCATGTTTTGATGCACCAATATCCTTGTATGTCCTGATGCACCAATATCATTGAATGTCTTGATGCACAAATATCCTTGAATGTCTTGATGCACCAATATCCTTCAATGTCTTGATGCACCAATATCCTTGAATGTTTTGATGCACCAATATCCTTGAATGTCTTGATGCATCAATGTACTTGAATGTAGTGATGCACCAATATCATTGCATGTCTTGATGCACCAATATCATTGAATGTCTCGATGTACCAATATCCTTGAAAGGCTTGATGCACCAATAACCTTGAATGTAGTGATGCACCAATTTCATTGCATGTCTTGATGCACCAATATCCTTGAATGTCTTGATGCACCAATATTCTTGAATGACTTGATGCACCAATATCGTTGAATGTCTTGATGCACCAATATCCTTGAATGTCTTAATGCAGCAATAGTCATGAATGTCTTGATTCAACGATATCCTTGAATGTCTTGATGCACCAATATCCTTGGATGTCTTGATGCACCAATATCCTTGGATGTCTTGATGCACCAATATCCTTGAATGTCTTAATGTACCAATATCCTTGAATGTCTTGATGCATCAATATCCTTGAATGTAGTGATGCACCAACATCATTCTATCTCTTAATGCACCAATATCCTTGAATGTCTTGATGCACCAATATACTTGGAAATCTTGATGAATCAATATCCTTGAATGTCTTGACGCACCAATGTCATTGAATGTCTTGATGCATCAAGAGTCTTGAATGTCTTGATGCACCAATATCCATAAATATCTTGATGCACCAATATCCTTGAATGCCTTGATGCAGCAATATCCTTGAATGTCTTGATGCACCAAGAGTCTTGAATGTTTTGATGCACCAATATCATTGCATTAATTGATGCACCAATGTCCTTGAATGTCTTGATGCAACAACAACCTTGAAAATCTTGATGCACCAATATCCTTGAATGTAGTGATGCACCAATATCATTGCATGTCTTGATTCACCAATATCCTTGAATGTATTGATGCACCAATATAATTGAATGCCTTGATGCACCAATAACCTTGAATGACTTAATACAGCAATAGTAATAATTGTCTTCATGGAGCGATATCCTTGAATGTCCTGATGAACCAATATCGTTGGATATCTTGATGCACCAATATCCTTGAATGACTTGATGCACCAATAGTCTTGAATATCTTGATGCACCAATATCCTTAAATATCATGATGTACTAATATCCTTGAATGTCTTGATTCACTAATACCAATGCATGTCTTGATGCACCAATATCCTTCAATGACTTAATGTAGCATTAGTCATGTATGTCTTGATGCACCAATATCCTTGAATGTCTTGATGCACCAATATCCTTAAATATCTTGATGAACTAATATCCTTGAATGTCTTGATACACTAATATCATTGCATGTCTTGATGCAGCAATATCCTTGAATGTCTTGATGCACCAATATCCTTGAAAGTCTTGATGCACCAATATCCTTGAATGTAGTGATGCACCAATATCACTGCATGTCTTGATGCACCAATATTCTTGAATGTCTTGATGCACCAATATCATAGAATGTCTTGATGCAACAATATCCTTGAACGTCTTGATGCACCAATATCCTTGAATGTCTTGATGCACCAATATCCTTGAATGTAGTGATGCACCAACACCATTGCATGTCTTGATGCACCAATATCCTTGAATGTCTTGATGCACCAATATCCTTGAAAATCTTGATGCACGAATATCCTTGAATGTAATGATGCACCAATATCATTGCATGTCTTGATGCACCAATATCCTTGAATGTCTTGATGCACCAATATCATTGCATGTCTTGATGCACCATTATCCTTGAATGTATTGATGCACCAATATCCTTGGATGTCTTGATGCACCAATAACCTTGAATGTCTTAATGCAGCAAGAGTCATGAATGTCTTCATGCAGCGATATTCTTGAATGTCTTGATGCACCAATATCATTCGTTATCTTGATGCACCAGTATACTTGAATGTCTTAATGCAGCAATAGTCATGTAAGTCTTGATGCACCAATTTCCTTGAATGTCTTGATGCACCAATAGTCTTGAATGTCTTGATGAACCAACATCCTTAAATATCTTGATGTACTAATATCCTTGAATGACATGATGCAATAATATCATTGCATGTCTTGATGCACCAATATCCTTGAATGTCTTGATGCTACAATATCCTTGAACGTCTTGATGTACCAATATCCTTGAATGTCTTGAGGCACCAATATTCTTGAATGTCTTGATGCAACAATAGTATTGAATGTCTTGATGCACCAACATCATTGAATGGCTTGATGCACCAATATTCTTGTATGGCTTGATGCATCAATATTCTTAAATAACTTGATGCACCAATATCCTTGAATGTCTTGATGCACCACAATCATTAAATATCTTAATGCACCAATATCCTTGAATGTGTTGATGCATCAAGAGTCTTGAATGTCTTATTGCACCAATATCCTTAAATATCTTGATGCACCTACATACTTGCATGTCTTGATGCACCAATATCCTTGAATGTCTTGATGCACCAATATCCTTGAATGTCTTGTTGCACCAATATCCTTGAATGACTTGATGCAACAATAGTCTTAAATGTCTTGATGCACCAAGAGTCTTGAATGACTCGATGCACCAATATCCATAAATATCTTGATGCACCAATATCCTTGAATGTCTTGATGCAACAATATCCTTGAATGTCTTGATGCAACAATATCATTGCATGTCTTGATCAACCGATATCCTTGAATGTCTTGATGAACCAATATCCTTGAATGTCTTGATGCAACAATATCATTGCATGTCTTGATGAACAAATATCCTTTAATGTCTTTGATTTTCTCCAAAATCCTTGAATATCTTGATTCATTAATATCCTTGAATGTCTTGATGCACCAATATCATTGAATGTCTTGATGCACCAATATCCTTGAATGTCTTGATTCACTAATATCATTGCATGTCTTGATGCACCAATATTCTTGGAGGACTTTATGCACCAATATCCTTGAATGTCTTGATGCACCAATATCATTGCATGTCTTGATGCACCAATATTCTTGGATGTCTTTATGCACCAATATCCTTGAATGTCTTGATACACCAATATCCTTGAATGTCTTAATGCAAAAAGAGTCCTGAATGTCTTGATGCAAAAAAGTCTTGAATATCTTGATGCACCAATATCCTTGAATGTCTTGATGCTTCAATATCCTTAACTGTCTTGATGCAATAATAGTCTTGAATGTTTTGATGCACCAATATCCTTGAATGTCTTGATGCACCAATATCCTTGAATGTCTTGATGCACCAAGAGTCTTGAATATCTTGAAGCACCAAGTGTTTTGAATGTCTTGATGCACCAATATCCATAAATATTTTGATGCACCAATATCCTTGAATATATTGTTGCACCAATATCCTTGAATGCCTTGATGCAACAATATCATTGAATATCTTGATGCACCAATATCCTTGAATGTCTTGATGCAACAATATCCTTGAATGTCTTGATGCACCTACATCCTTGAATGTCTTGATGCACCAATATCCATAAATGTCTTGATGCACTAATATAATTGAATGACTTGATGCACCAATATCCATGCATGTCATGATGCACCGATATCGTTGGATGTCTTGATGAACCAATATCCATAAACGTCTTGGTGCACCAATATCCTTAAATATCTTGATGCATCAATATCATTGAATGTCTTGATGCACCATTATCCTTGATTGTCTTGATGCACCAAGAGGCTTGAATGTCTTGATGCACCAATATCCATAAATATCTTGATGCAACAATATCCTTGAATGTCTAGATGCACCAATACCCTTGAATGTCTTGATGCAACAATATCCTTGAATGTTTTGATGCACCAATATCCATGAATCTCTTGATCCACCGATATCCTTGAATATCTTGATGCACCAATATCCTTGAATGTCTCGATGCATCAATATCCTTGAATGTCTTGATACACCAAGAGTCTTGAATGTCTTGATGCATCAAGATTCTTGAATGTTTTGATGCACCAATATCCATGCATGTCATGATGCACCGATATCGTTGGATGTCTTGATGAACCAATATCCATAAACGTCTTGGTGCACCAATATCCTTAAATATCTTCATGCATCAATATCATTGAATGTCTTGATGCACCATTATCCTTGATTGTCTTGATGCACCAAGAGGCTTGAATGTCTTGATGCACCAATATCCATAAATATCTTGATGCAACAATATCCTTGAATGTCTAGATGCACCAATACCCTTGAATGTCTTGATGCAACAATATCCTTGAATGTTTTGATGCACCAATATCCATGAATCTCTTGATCCACCGATATCCTTGAATATCTTGATGCACCAATATCCTTGAATGTCTCGATGCATCAATATCCTTGAATGTCTTGATACACCAAGAGTCTTGAATGTCTTGATGCATCAAGATTCTTGAATGTTTTGATGCACCAATATCCATAAATATCTTGATGCACCAATATCCTTGAATATCTTGATGCAAAAATATCCTTGACTGTCTTGATGCACCAGTATCCTTGAATATCTTGATGTACCAATATCCTTGAATGTCTTGATGCAACAATAGTCTTGAATGTCTTGATGCACCAAGAGTCTTTAATGACCATATGCACCAATATCCTTGAATGTCTTCATGCACTAATATCCTTGAATGACTTGTTGCAACAATAGTCTTGAATGCCTTGATGCACCAATATCCTTGAATGTCTTGATGCACCAATATCATTGAATGATTTGATGCACCAATATCCTTCAATGTCTCGATGCACCAATATCATTGAATGATTTGATGCACCAATATCCTTGAATGTCTTGATGCACCAATATCCTTGAATATATTGATGCACCAAAATCCTTGAATATCTTGATGCACCAATATCCTTGAATGGCTTGATGCACCATTATCCTTGAATGTCTTGATGCACCAAAATTCTTGAATATCTTGATGCATTAATATCCTTGAATGGCTTGATGCACCAATATCCTTAAATATCTTGATGCACCAATATCCATGAATGTCTTCATGCAACAATATCCTTGAATGTCTTGATGCTCCAATATCCTTGAATATCTTGATGCACCAATATCCTTGAATGTCTTGATGCACCAATATCCTTGAATGTCTCGATGCACCAAAATCGATATTAGTGCATCAAGATATATAAGGATTTTGGTGTATAAAACCATTCAGGTATATTGGTGCAACAAGATATTCAAGGATGTTGGTGCATCAAGACATTCAAGGATATTTGTGCATCAAAACATTCAAGGATATTGGTGCATCAAGATATTCAAGGAAATTTGTGCATCAAGACATTCAAGGATGTTGTTGCATCAAGACATTCATGGATATTGGTGCATCAAGATATTTAAGGATATTGGTGCATCAAGCCATTCAAGGATATTGGTGCATCAAGACATTCAAGGATATTGATGCATCAAGACATTCAAGGATATTGGTGCATGAAGACATTCAAGGATATTGGTGTATCAAGATATTGAAGGATATTGGTGCATCAACACATTCAAGGATTTTGGTGCATCAACATATTTATGGATATTGGTGCATCAAAACATTCAAGACTCTTGTTGCATCAAGACATTCAAGACTCTTGGTGCATCAAGACATTCAATGATATTGGTGCATCAAGACATTCAAGGATATTGGTGCATCAAGACATTCAAGGATATTAGTGCATCAAGGTAGTCAAGGATATTGGTGCCTCAAGACATGGAATGATATTGATGCATGAAGATATTTTAGGATATTTTTGCATCAAGATATTTAGGGATATTGGTGCATCAAAACAATCAAGGCTCTTGGTGCATCAAGACATTCAAGACTCTTGGTGCATCAAGACATTCAAGCATATTGGTGCATCAAGACATTCAAGGATATTGGTGCATCAAGACATTCAAGGATAATGGTGCATCAAGGTATTCAAGACTATTGTTGCATGAAGACATTTAAGGATATTGGTGCATCAAGACATTCAAGACTATTGTTGCACCAAGACATTCAACGATATTGGTGCATAAAAACATTCAAGTATATTGGTGCATCAATTCATTAAAGACTCTTGGTGCATCAAGATATTTAAGGATATTGGTGCACCAAGACATTCAAGGATATTGGTGCATCAAGTTATTTAAGGATATTAGGGCAGCAAGACATTCAAGACTCTTGGTGCATCAAGACATTCAAGACTATTGTTGCATCAAGACATTCAAGAATATTGGTACATCAAGATATTCAAGGATGTTGGTGCATCAAGACAGTCAAGGATATTGGTGCATCAAGATATTCAAGGATATTGCTGCATCAAGAAATTTATGGATATTGGTCCACCAAAACATTCAAGACTCTTGATGCATCAAGACATTCAAGACTCTTGGTGCATCAAGACGTTCAAGGATATTGGTGCATCAAGACATTCAAGGATATTGGTGCATCAAGATATTCAAGGATATCGTTGCATCAAGACATTCAAGGATATTGGTGCATCAAGATATTTATGGATATTGGTGCATCAAGACATTCAAGACTCTTGGTGCATCAAGACATGCAAGGATAATGGTGCATCAAGACATTCAAGGATATTGGTGCATCAAGATATTTAAGGATATTGGAGCTCCAAGACATTCATGGATATAGGTGCATCAAGACATCCAAGGATATTGGTGCATCAAGACATGCAAAGATATTGGTTCCTCAAGACATTCAAGGATATTGGTGCATCAAGACATTCAACGATATTGGTTCATCAAGACATTCAAGACTATTGGTGCATCAAGACATTCAAGACTCTTGGTGCATCAAGACATTCAAGGATATTAGTTCATCAAGATATTTAAGAATATTCGTGTATCAATCCATTCAAGTATATTGTTTCATCAAGATATTCAAGAATGTTGGTGCATCAAGACATTCAAAGATATTGGTGCATCAAGACATTCAAGGATATTGGTGCATCAAGATATTCAAGGATATTGGTGCATCAACACATTCAAGGATATTGATGTATCAAGACATTCAAGGATATTGGAACATCAAGATATTTAAGGATATTGGTGCATCAAGCCATTCAAGGATATTGGTGCATCAAGATACTCAAGGATGTTGGTGCATGAAGTCAATCAATGATATTGCTGCATCAAGACATTCAATGGTATTGGTGCATCAAAATATTCAAGGATATTAGTGCATCAAGATTGTCAAGGATATTGGTGTTTCAAGAGATGGAATGATATTGGTGCATCAAGACATTCAGGGATAATGGTGCATCAAAATATTCAAGGATGTTAGTGTATCAAGACATTCAAGTATATTGGTGCATCAAGAGATTCAAGGATATTGGTGAATCAAGACATTCAAGGATATTGGTGCGTCAAGACATTTACGGATATTGGTGCATCAAGACATTCAAGGATATTGGTGCATCAAGACATTCAAACTAATGTTGCATGAAAACAATCAAGGATATTGGTGCATCAAGACATTCATTACTATTCCTGCATTAAGACATTCAAGGATATTGGTGCATCAAGACATTCTAGGATATTGGTGCATCAAGACATTCAAGGATATTTGTGCATCAAAAAATGCAATGATATTGGTGCATCGCTAAATTCAAGGATATTGGTGCGTCAAGACATGCAATGATATTGGTGCATCACAACATTCAAGGATATTGATACATCAAGACATTTAAGGATATTGGTGCATCAATACATTCAAGGATATTGGTGCATCAAGACATTCAATGATATTGGTGCATCAAGACATTCAAGGATATTGGTGCATCAAGACATTCAAGGATATTGTTGCATCAAGACATTCAAGGATACTGCTGCATCAAGATATTCAATGATATTGGTGCA
The DNA here is from genome assembly GCA_016746295.1 of Potamilus streckersoni. Taxonomy (NCBI): domain Eukaryota; kingdom Metazoa; phylum Mollusca; class Bivalvia; order Unionida; family Unionidae; genus Potamilus; species Potamilus streckersoni. The sequence goes on along the minus strand of JAEAOA010001564.1, from coordinate 13,239 downwards.
TCAAGATATTTAAGGATATTGGTTCATCAATACATTCAAGACTCTTGGTTCCTCAAGTCATTCAAGGATATTGATGCATCAAGACATTCAGGGATATTGGTGCATCAAGACATTCAAGGATATTGCTGCATCAAGATAATCAAGGATATTGGTGCGTTAAGACATTTATCGATATTGGTTCATCAATACATTCAAGACTCTTGGTGCTTCAAGACATTCAAGACTCTTGTTGCATCAAGACTTTTAAGGATATTGGTGCATCAAGACATTCAAGGATATTGTTGCATCAAAATATTCAAGACTATTGGTGCATCAAGACATTCAAGGATATTGGTGCATCAAGACATTCAAGGATATTAGTGCACAAAGATATTTAAGGATATTGGTGTATCAACCAATCATGGATATTGTTGCATCAAGATATTCAATGATGTTGGTGCATCAAGACATTCAAGGATTTTGGTGAATCAAGACATTCAAGGATATTGGTGCATCAAGATATTCAAGGATATTGGTGCATCAAGACATTCAAGGACATTGCTGTATCAAGACATTCAGGGATATTGGTGCATCAAGATATTTAAGAATTTTGGTGCATCAAGCCATTCAAGGATATTGGTGCATCAAGGTATTCAAGTATGTTGGTGCATCTAGACATTCAAGGATATTGGTGCATCAAGACATTAAAGGATATTTGTGCATCAAGACATTCACGGATATTGTTGTATCAAGACATTCAAGGATAGTGGTGCATCAAGTCATTCAAGGATATTGGTGCATCAAGATATTTAAGGATATTGGTGCTTCAAGTCATTCAAGACTATTGGTGCATCAACACATTCAAGGATATTGGTGCATCAAGGCATTCAAGAATATTGGTGCAGCAAGACATTCAACACTATTGGTGAATCAAGACAATCAAGGATATTGGTGCATCAAGACATTCAAGACTCTTGTTACATCAAGATATTTAAGGATTTTGGTGCATCAAGACATTCAAGGATATTGTTGCTTCAAGATATTCAAGACTATTGGTGCATCAAGACATACAAGGATTTTGGTGCATCAAGACATTCAAGTCTATTAGTGCATCAAGACATTCAAGGTTATTGGTGCATCAAGATATTTAAGGATATTGGTGCATCAAGTGATTCAAGACTTTTGGTGCATTAAGACATTCAAGACTATTGTTGCATCAAGACATTCATGGATATTGTTGCATCAAGACATTCAAGGTTATTAGTGCATCAAGACATTCAAGGATATTGGTGCATCAAGTCATTAAAGACTCTTGGTGTATCAAGATATTTAAGGATATTTGTGCATCAAGACATTCAAGGATAATGTTGCATCAAGATATTAAAGGATATTGGTGCAGCAAGACATTCAAGACTCTTGGTGCATCAAGACATTGAAGGGTATTGATGCATCAAGACATTCAAGGATATTGGTGCATCAAGTTATTAAAGACTCTTGGTGCATCAAGATATTTAAGGATTTTGGTGCATCAAGACATTCAAGGATAATGGTGCATCAAGATATTTAAGGATATTGGTGCAGCAAGACATTCAAGACTCTTGGTGCATCAAGACATTCAAGACTATTGTTGCATCAAGACATTCAAGGATATTAGTGCACCAAGACATTCAAGACTAATGGTGCATCAAGACATTCAAGGATATTGGTGCATCAAAACATTCAACACTCTTGGTGCATCAATACATTCAAGAATCTTGGTGCATCAAGACATTCAAGGATATTGGTACATCAAGATATTCAAGGATATTGGTGCATCAAGATATTCAAGACTATTGGTGCATCAAGACATTCAAGGATATTGATGCATCAAGACATTCAAGACTCTTGGTGCATCGAGACATTCAAGTATATTGGTGCATCAAGACAGTCAAGGATATTGGTGCATCAAGACATTCAAGGTTATTGGTGCATCAAGTCATTAAAGACTCTTGGTGCATCAAGATATTTAAGGATTTTGGTGCATCAAGACATTCAAGGATATTGGTGCATCAAGACATTCAAGGATATTGGTGCATCAAGTCATTATAGACTCTTGGTGCATCAAAATATTTAAGGATTTTGGTGCATCAAGACATTCAAGGATAATCGTGCATCAAGATATTTAAGGATATTGGTGCAGCAAGACATTCAAGCCTCTTGGTGCATCAAGACATTCAAGACTATTGTTGCATCAAGACATTTAAGGATATTGGTGCATCAAAACATTCAAGACTAATGGTGCATCAAGACATTCAAGGATATTGGTGCATCAAGACTTTCAAGGATATTGGTGCATCCAGACATTCAAGGATATTGGTGCATCAAGACATTCAAGGATATTGTTGCATCGAGACATTCAAGGATATTGGTGCATCAAGATTTTTAAGGATATTTGTGCATCAAGACATTCAAGGATATTTGTGCATCAAGATATTTAAGGTTATTAGTGATTCAAGACATTCAATACTCTTGGTGCATCAAGATATTCAAGACTATTGTTGCATCAAGACATTCAAGGATATTGGTACATTAAGACATTCAAGGATATTGGTGCATCAAGGTATCCAAGGATATTGGGGTATCAAGACATTCAAGACTATTGTTGCATCAAGACATTCAAGGATATTGTTGCATCAAGACATTCAAGGTTATTGGTGCATCTAGACATTCAAGGATAATGGTGCATCAAGTCATTAAAGACTCTTGGTGTATCAAGATATTCAAGGATATTGGTACATCAAGACATTCAAGGATAATGTTGCATCAAGATATTTGAGGATATTGGTGCAGCAAGACATTCAAGACTCTTGGTGCATCATGACATTCAAGACTATTGTTGCATCAAAACATTCAAGGATATTGGTGCATCAAAACATTCAAGGATATTGGTGCATCAAGATATTCAAGACTATTGGTGCATCAAGACATTCAAGGATATTGGTGCATCAAGACATTCAAGACTCTTGGTGCATCAAGACATTCAAGGATATTGGTTCATCAAGACATTCAAGTATATTGGTGCATCAAGACATTCAAGGATATTGGTGCATCAAGACATTCAACGATGTTGGTGCATCAAGTCGTAAATGAATCTTGGTGCATCAAGATATTTAAGGATTTTGGTGCATCAAGACATTCAAGGATAATGGTGCATCAAGATATTTAATGATATTGGTGCAGCAAGATATTCAAGACTCTTGGTGCATCAAGACATTCAAGACTATTGTTGCGTCAAGACATTCAAGGATATTGGTGCATCAAGACATTCAAGACTAATGGTGCATCAAGACATTCATGGATATTGGTGCATCAAGACATTCAAAGATATTGGTGCATAAAGACATTCAATGATATAGGTGCATCAAGACACTCAAGGATATTAGTGCATCAAAAAATGCAATGATATTGGTGCATCGCTAAATTCAAGGATATTGGTGCATCAAGACTTTCAAGGATATTGGTGCGTCAAGATATGCAATGATATTGGTGCATCACTACATTCAAGGATATTGATGCATCAAGATATTTAAGAATATTGGTGCATCAATACATTCAAGGATATTGATGCATCAAGACATTCAAGGATATTGGTACATCAAGACATTCAAGGATATTGGTGCATCAAGACATTCAAGGATATTGTTGCATCAAGACATTCAAGGATATTGGTACATCAAGACATTCAAGGATATTGGTGCATCAAGACATTCAAGGATATTGATGCATCAAGACATTCAAGGATATTGGTGCATCAAGACATTCAAGGATATTGCTGCATCAAGATAATCAATGATATTGGTGCGTCAAGACATTTATGGATATTGGTTCATCAATACATTCAAGACTCTTGGTGCTTCAAGACATTCAAGACTCTTGCTGCATCAAGACTTTCAAGGATATTGGTGCATCAAGACATTCAAGGATATTGTTGCATCAAAATATTCAAGACTATTGGTGCATCAAGACATTCAAGGATATTGGTGCATCAAGACATTCAAGGATATTAGTGCATCAAGATATTTAAGGATATTGGTGTATCAAGGCATTCATGGATATTGGTGCATCAAGATATTCAATGATGTTTATTGCATCAAGACATTCAAGGATTTTCGTGAATCAAGACATTCAAGGATATTGGTACATCAAGATATTCAAGGATATTGTTGCATCAAGACATTCAAGGACATTGGTGTATCAAGACATTCATGGATATTGGTGCATCAAGATATTTAAGGATATTGGTGCATCAAGCCATTCAAGGATATTGGTGCATCAAGGTATTCAAGTATGTTGGTGCATCTAGACATTCAAGGATATTGGTGCATCAAGACATTAAAGGATATTGGTGCATCAAGACATTCAAGAATATTGTTTTATCTAGACATTCAAGGATATTGGTGCATCAAGACATTCAAGGATATTGGTGCATCAAGATATTTAAGGATATTGGTGCTTCAAGTCATTCAAGACTCTTGGTGCATCAACACATTCAAGGATATTGGTGCATCAAGACATTCAACACTATTGGTGAATCAAGACAATCAAGGATATTGGTGCATCAAAACATTCAAGACTCTTGTTACTTCAAGATATTTAACGATATTGGTGCATCAAGACATTCAAGGATATTGGTGCATCAAGATATTCAAGACTATTGGTGCATCAAGACATTCAAGGATATTGGTGCATCAAGACATTCAAGTCTATTAGTGCATCAAGACATTCAGGGATATTGGTGCATCAAGATATTTAAGGATATTGGTGCATCAAGTCATTCAAGACTCTTGGTGCATTAAGACATTCAAGACTATTGTTGCATCAAGACATTCAAGGATAATGGTGCATCAAGACATCCAAGGTTATTGGTGCATCAAGACATTCAATGATATTGGTGCGTCAAGTCATTAAAGACTCTTGGTGTATCAAGATATTTAAGGATAGTTGTGCATCAAGACATTCAAGGATAATGTTGCATCAAGATATTTAAGGATATTGGTGCAGCAAGACATTCAAGACTCTTGGTGCATCAAGACTTTCAAGACTGTTGTAGCATCAAAACATTGAATGATATTGGTGCATCAAGACATTCAAGGACATTGGTGCATTAAAACATTCAAGACTCTTGGTGCATCAAGACATTCAAGTATCTTGGTGCATCAAGACTTTCAATGATATTGGTGCATCAAGATATTCAAAACTATTGGTGCATCAAGACATTCAAGGATATTGGTGCATCAAGACATTCAAGACTATTGGTGCATCAAGACATTCAAGACTATTGTTGAATCAAGACATTCAAGGATATTGGTGCATCAAGACATTCAAGACTATTGGTGCATCAAGACATTCAAGACTATTGTTGAGTCAAGACATTCAAGGATTTTGGTGCATCAAGACATTCAAGGATAATGGTGCATCAATATATTTAAGGATATTTGTGCAGCAAGACATTCAAGACTCTTGGTGCATCAAGACATTCAAGACTATTGTTGCATCAAGACATTCAAGGATATTGGTGCATCAAGACATTCAAGACTAATGGTGCATCAAGACATTCAAGGATATTGGTGCATCAAAACATTCAACACTCTTGGTGCATCAATACATTCAAGAATCTTGGTGCATCAAGACATTTAAGGATATTGGTACATCAAGATATTCAAGGATATTGGTGCATCAAGATATTCAAGACTATTGGTGCATCAAGACATTCAAGGATATTGGTTAATCAATACATTCAAGACTATTGGTGCATCGAGACATTCAAGGATATTGGTGCATCAAGACATTCAAGGATATTGGTGCATCAAGTCATTCAAGGATATTGGTGCATCAAGTCATTAAAGACTCTTGGTGCATCAAGATATTTAAGGATATTGGTGCAGCAAGACATTCAAGACTCTTGGTGCATCAAGACATTCAAGAATATTGTTGCATCAAGACATTCAAGGATATTGGTACATTAAGACATTCAAGGATATTGGTGCATCAAGATATTTAAGGTTATTGGTGAATCAAGACATTCAAGACTCTTGGTGCATCAAGACATTCAAGACTATTGTTGCATCAAGACATTCAAGGATATTGGTACATTAAGACATTCAAGGATATTGGTGCATCAAGACATCCAAGGATATTGGGGTATCAAGACATACAAGACTATTGTTGCATCAAGACATTCAAGGATATTGGTGCATCAAGACATTCAAGGCTATTCGTGCATCAAAACATTCAAGGATAATGGTGCATCAAGTCATTAAAGACTCTTGGTGTATCAAGATATTTAAGGATATTAGTGCATCAAGACATTCAAGGATAATGTTGCATCAAGATATTTAAGGATATTGGTGCAGCAAGACATTCAAGACTCTTGGTGCATCAAGACATTCAAGACTATTGTTGCATCAAGACATTCAAGGATATTGGTGCATCAAGACGTTCAAGGATATTGGTGCATCAAGATATTCAAGACTATTGGTGCATCAAGACATTCAAGGATATTGGTGCATCAAGACATTCAAGACTCTTGGTAAATCAAGACATTCAAGGATATTGGTTCATCAAGACATTCAAGGATATTGGTGCATCAAGACATTCAAGGATATTGGTGCATCAAGACATTCAAGGATATTGGTGCATCAAGTCATAAAAGAATCTTGGTGCATCAAGATATTTAAGGATTTTGGTGCATCAAGACATTCAAGGATAATGGTGCATCAAGATATTTAATGATATTGGTGCAGCAAGACATTTTAAGACTCTTGGTGCATCAAGACATTTAAGACTATTGTTTCGTCAAGACATTCAAGGATATTGGTGCATCAAGACATTCAAGACTAATGGTGCATCAAGACATTCAAGGATATTGGTGCATCAAGACATTCAAGGATATTGGTGCATCAAGACATTCATGGATATTGGTGCATCAAGACATTCAAGGATATTGTTGCATCGAGACATTCAAGGATATTGGTGCATCAAGATATTTAATGATATTGGTGCATCACAAGACATTCAAGACTCTTGGTGCATCAAGACATTCAAGACTATTGTTGCATCAAGACATTCAAGGATATTGGTACAATAAGACATTCAAGGATATTTGTGCATCAAGACATTCAAGGATATTGGTGCATCAAGATATTCAAGGATATTGGTGCATCAAGACATTCAAGACTATTGTTGCATCAAGACATTCAAGGATATTGGGGCATCAAGACATTCAAGAATATTGATGCATCAAGACAGTCAAGGATATTGGTCCATCAAGACATTCAAGGATATTGCTGCATCAAGACATTCAATGGTATTGGTGCATCAAGATATTTAAGGATATTGATGCATCAAGACATTAAAGGATATTGTTGCATCAAGATATTTAAGGACATTGGTGCATCAAGACATTCAAGGATATTGGTGCATCAAGACATCCAAGGATATTGGTGCATCAAGACATTCAAGACTCTTGGTGCGTGAAGACAATCAAGGATATTGGTGCATCAAGACATTCAAGGATATTGATGCATCAAGATATTTAAGGACATTGGTGCATCAAGACATTCAAAGATATTGGTGCATTAAGACATCCAAGGATATTGGTGCATCAAGACATTCAAGACTCTTGGTGCATCAAGACAATCAAGGATATTGGTGATTCAGGACATTCAAGGATATTGGTGCATCAAGATAACGGGGAAATCAACAATCTACTGCCTTGCGGTGAAATCATGCTTGACAAACATGCAAAATTAGCCTGAATATTTTCAAATTGGCCGACATTAAAACACAGATGTCATGTACGTTACTCAGCAGCTTGCACAGATTCACAAAGTTATTAGAGATAACTGAAGTTTGCTATTTTTACCGGGTATGATACACTTACGCTTGGAAATATTCATCACACAAGGTGTCCCGGGGACATGGACAGAGGTAGGTTTAAAAACTTCTTCTCGCATGCTTAGAAAACGTTTATTAAAAATATATCGGTTATATAATGAACCAGGAAAACATTAAAGAGATCTTTGCGATCGAACAATTACAGCAAGATGGTCTCGCAGTTCAACTCTCTGTTGAAAATAGAAACGTTGATTTTGAGATTATAATGCAACAACGTGAAGAGAGCAGATATACACTCGGTGTTGAATACAGATTTATCAAATTACTTCAGCGTGCAATGGAATTGTCATTGGCGGATTTAAACACAGAACACAATTCATCTAAATTTGTTCCATTGGCAAGCGCTATTGAGATAATACGATAAGATTTGTCTCGAACTACTATAAATGTACTTGTGACACAACTAAACCAAGTTGTGTTAAATTTCTAGCAATCCATCACTAAGTTTCTCGCAGAATTCGCCAAGAAATCCACAGAAGGACGAGGTCACCTGTGCCAAACAAAAACATACAACAAACTAACATTCAATTTTTTTTACCGCGTGTGTCTAATAAATTATGTCTTGATCGGTTAGACGAAATCGTGTTCATGACTGCAACGAATTATTGCATCGTAATTAAACAGGAGTAACGAGTATTGATGCAATAAAATTACCAGGAGGGACATCTGGAGAAATGCTGTAAAGAACACATCCATGCTGGGCCTTCCATTCTAATATTTGCTCAGACGAGGTGTAACTACCATCGACATCCTTACACATTAGATTTTTAGAAACATTGCATATTACCCGGCCAATACCTGGAGATATATGAAGACTACTGTATCTTTGTTATGTATCCGTCTCTAATTTCTTTCTGCGATTCCTTCCATACACATGCTTGCTTGTACTGAAAGGATTGTGTGGCATTGGTTTTGGTATTTACTAAATTTAAAATTCAAAGTTTTGTGCGACAACGACCAGATACCACCTATATTCTGCTATGGTTATGATTTTGTTTGTTCCAGTATAAATATTGTCTCATCATTTCTATATAACTTGAGTAAAGTGGAATCACGCTGTATATATCTCGTATCTCAGATTTTGATTGTCTGACACGGAGACCCTGTACACCCCAGTAACCTATATTTGATAGAGTTATTTTGATGTGACCATGTTGCTGATCCAACCAGCATGTCGAAGAGAGGAGTTGTTTGAATTTCACCATCGGCAGTCTTTCCAATTTTATCAAGTTCAGTGTTTATCAAAATGATTGTTGAGTTGATTTTGGTGAGCTTATTGTTAACAATTTCGAATATTTTTAACGTTGAATAGATTAACAAGTTGTGTGTGAACTTCTGAAGAAAGCATGGTGTTGATGACCGTTGGATAATCCAGAGAAATTATGCATGACTCTATGTGTCTACTAACATTTGCAAACGTGCTTATATGATTAGCATATTCAGAGATGAATGTAGTCTATTCCATCATTGATTATTATTAACAAGGTCATCATAGGGATGTTGCTGTTGTCTACGTATTTTTCCGTTGCAGTGTTATTGATTGATTTAAGTTCTCTCAAATTAGCAATGCTATTTCCGCTCAAGCTGATATGACCTGTCATTGCATCACCGGTTTCAGCAACGCATTTACTGATCTCAGTTGTGATCGAGGCATTGTTGTCAGGTTACCTTTTCGTTGCCACCTCATCATCTGATTATGGCTCTGTCACATTGATTATTGAATTTCTGCTCATTTTTAAATCGCCCTACATTATCTCTCCAGTTTTGCTAATACGTTTAGCAATCTGTCCAAAGATTGTTAGAAGTGATTGCTTCTAGTTTTTAATTTTCCCGGTTTTAGTAAACACTACTAAGTCAACTTTGGTCGCGCCAAGAATTCACAGAATAATATTTATCAACGGGATATTGCTCGTCTTTAATCGTCCTTGTCGATCCTGAAAAAAAAACACAAAAGCCTCATTTGTGTGAACATCGGTAAGATGCATAAATTACCAGCAAGTTCATCTCGTGTTGCATATTTGAATAAATCTATATCGGCCTGAGGGACGCAGCTAGCAGATCGTCAGTAAATATCTATCATTATAAATTAGTAACATGTTTAAAAGGACGGGTGTTAGACTTACGCATAACTTTATGAGGCGGTGTTGATGACCTTGACTCGTCGTTAAGTACCAAAAGTACTTATGGACCGCATATTAGTGAATCTGTTGTTGCCTGTGTTGGCAATATTGAATGTCAGATTGTTGTGTATCCGGCGAAGTCACCGTACCGTAAACAATTTTTGGAAGCTCAAATCCATACGGATCGAAATAAACAATACTACGTGGATCAACCGAGTTTGTAACCCAATAAGTACCTAGACCAGGACCTCCATCAAGATTAAAATACCGGTTTCCACACATTTTACTATTTCCGGTAATTGACGTCGCTTGGAGACACCTCTGAATTTGTTATGTTTAATCGCCGAGCAGCATCAAGTAAATCAACCTAGGGCATGGATAGCTTTAAGGAAGCGTCCACGGAAATATCACACCTTGATCATACCACGTTCCTAGTAATCATAATCCCATCCCTTTTATTTTGAGGTCTTTGTGCCGTGTCTTGACACTCGGTGTCCTCTTTATGTTTTCAGTGGCATACCTGCGGATATTAAATCAGCACCAAATGTTACTGCTTTTGCAACAGCTGTAGCCTGTGCTGACATATTTGGGCCACTGATAAAATTATTGATGGTATTCCCCGCTAGAAACTGAAATATTCAGCTGTCTTATTGAATCGTGTATGTCTGTGTTGGTAAGTAAAAAAGGTCAACGAAATTATTTCGTTTAGACCTACGCGTTTGAAGTGATAGCAAATGTTGGTGTAAGGGAATGTTTATCTTCAGGTTTGTGCTTCAATTATGTTTCCGACTCGATCGTCGTTCGGCTGCCTGCGTTGACTTATCAACTGCAATGAAATTAGCAGAATAGCGAAATTACTAGATCTCCAGATGTACCTGAAATATGCCAAACAGTTGCTAGATGAGCTGGCTATGGAGGTTATAGCCGAAGAAGACCGGCTGTAAGAGAAAGAGAAGAAAAATAAAGAAGAGGAGAAAATAAGAACATACCTCTCCCCATAATTAGACCTGTGCGTGAGGTGAAGGCTGAGGTGAGGACAACTCCACAGAGTCTCAGTCCCCCAGGCAAAAAACTGGGAGCATGAAGCATTAAAGGAACTGGAGAAGGAGTGACAAGGGTGGGAGCCTCAGACACCTCATATCTGTGTGTTGCATAGAAGAAGAAGAAGAAATTACACGACAAGTGTTCACTATCCCTCAAAGTAAAAACTTGGAAATGATGAGGCAACTCAATCCCCGTCTGAACTCAGAGTAATGCGCATTAATTGGGAGAATGACTGGAGACGGCGATGCATGTGTGGCAACCGCCATAGGAGCTGTCATTATTAACCAGGAGCATTTCGAGTTCTAAAAGCAACCCTTCTCATGGCTAACCAGATTTCTAGAAAAGAGACTATCCAATTTGCCAGTTTGTGTGAATGTGAAGTAGTGTGACCATAAAAACGTCTTTACTGATGTATGTGTGTGTGTTGGTTTGCGTTCTCGTTCGTTTGTGTGGATATCAGGTATGGTGTATTTTATGCATTCTCATTCGCTTTTGTGGATAGTATAAATGTGATGTGTTTCATGCATTCTCTTCGTTTGTATGGATAATAAGTATGGTATGTTTGATGAATTCACGTTCGTTTGTGTGAATAGTATAGTGTGCATGTTTGATGAATTCGTGTTCGTTTGTGTGAATGGTAGGTATGGCATGTTTTATGCATTTTTTTGTTGATTTGGATAGTAGGTATGGTATGCTTTATGCATTCACGTTCTTTGGTGAGGACAGAATAGTGCGTATGTTTTATGCATTCTCGTTTGTTTGTGTCGATAGTAGGTATTGTATGTTTTATGCATTCTCGTTTGCTTGTGTGAATAGTAGGTACGGCTTGCTTCTTTTTCTCTTCCCGTCTGTGTGGATAAAATACATACGACGTGTTTTATGCATTCGTGTTCGTGTGTTTGATAGTATATCATAGGTAAAATGAGTGTAAGGAATGTTTTCCTTTCCATCCGTGCTCCACATATATTAATCAGAGTGCTCATCATTCGCATCATTACAAACACCTAGAGATGTACTTTTTTTAGAACCATATAAGTACGCTAAGAACGCAAAATTCAACCTCATCAAAATATATTCAAAATTCACAACTCAGGAACATTTGGATAATTGAATAGGTGGCTAATACATCATTGGTATAGGGACACCCGTAGGAAAAACTGGTTAAATTTGACAATAATCCACCTGAAATAAAGTTGGGTGAACTTAGACATTGGGGACTTTAGTAGGCGGGAGTTGAGGCGGAAGGCCGGTACTCTCTGTTATAATACGCAGGCAACCAAAGGGTCTTAAGGTCAGCAAACAAAAGGTCAGCACCACGACCAAAAGCCCAGACCTAGGGCTAAGCGCCTCCCTGGATAGCAATGTTATCGAAAGGTAACATCCGGCCAAGGCGGTGAGCCACAGTAGTAGATGAAAAGGCTGATTCTGGCGCAAAAGTTATCCCCATCCTCAAAACAAATACAAATTACTTCTCTTAAGACCTTAAAACACCAAAGTTTTTTCACCTACACAAAAACTAAAGGCTGATTCTAGCGCAGATATAATTGTATAAGGTAATTACCTCTCTCAGTAGATGAAAAGGCTGATAATTGTATAAGGTAATTACCTCTCTCAGTAGATGAAAAGGCTGATAATTGTATAAGGTAATTACCTCTCTCAGTAGATGAAAAGGCTGATAATTGTATAAGGTAATTACCTCTCTCAGTAGATGAAAAGGCTGATAATTGTACCAGAACGGTGCAGGTCAGTTCACAAGTAAGTGATATTATATCTCATCACCAATGATTAATGTTTCAACTGATGATATTAAAAATATTTCATTATCGCGGCTCAATTTAATATCGGACTTACCCGGCTGTATAAAATATGGACTGATGCATCCGGAGATGGAAAATTTCCAGGAGGGTTAGCAGGTACTCAAGCGGGTCAAAATTTAACAAAAAATAAATAGCATCAACGAAAAGTTAAAAGAAAAACGGCAAACGTGTAAAAGTTTACAGACCAAGCATGATGAAATAACCAGCAAAGCTCTCAAAATGAAAAATGAACTAGATGTACGGCAAGAACTGATCAACAAACTGACGTGTGAGATACAACGGCGAGATCATGTCGTACAACTGTATGAAAAAGCAGTAAATGAAGTTCACGACGTTGAAGAGAC
>JAEAOA010001563.1:277500-365639 GCA_016746295.1 Potamilus streckersoni | reverse complement strand
CCGAAAAGTAACCTGGTAAAGGCTACAATCACAATAGTGAACGGAACGGACAAACAATTAGCGATGGACAGTCTGGGCCGCGCGGCCAACTGTTCGAAAATAAGTCTACAACCTATGTCTTCACTTTGGCCTGGAAGACCCAACATTAAAAAGAGATCCTTTGGAAAGGCAATCAAAATTAAAAACCAAACATTGTCAAAGCAGTGATAAATGTCAAAATTAGGTGACATACACCTAGAGATTGAGTTAATTTTTTTAGAATCATATAAGTACACTAAGTACGCAAAATTCAACCTCATCAAAATATATTCAAAATTCACAACTCAGGAACATTTTGATATTTGAATAGGTGGCTAACACATCATTGGTATAGGGACACCCGTAGGAAAAACTGGTTAAATTTGACAATAATCCACCTGAGGTAAAGTTAGGTAAACTTAGACATTGGGGACTTTAGTAGGCGGGAGTTGAGGCGGAGGGCCGTTACGCTCTGTTACAATACGCAGCCAACCAAAGGGTCTTAAGGTCAGCAAATAAAGGTCAGCACCACGACCAAAAGCCCAGCCCTAGGGCTAAGCGCCTCCCTGGATAGCGATGTTATCGAAAGATAACATCCGGCCAAGGCGGTGAGCCACCAGGGGGGTTAATAGGCCCACGCGTCGGGGCAAAAGTGTCAGCACTGGACACTGGTGAGCCCGGCCCGGAAGTGGGAGAGGCCACTAGCCCTTTTCAGGGCTTAAAGTCATAAAACACTAGAATGTATACATGACTGTAAACACATATGAAACAAAACAAACCAACCTTCATATCAAATTGGTGTACATTCAGACGCAAGGAAAACATTCATACTCCACAAGTCTTATTCCTTTTATGGAATTTTAACTTATTTTCTCCTTCTGGTTTCAACCTTTTCATTGAAAATTAACAGCTTTTCTTTACTCAATTTAGAGGACTCTTCTAAGTTACATAATTAATATCTACCTGAAGGAATTGTTCTTCTGTGTACCAATATCACCATACTATAACATATGGTAACTATTTTTTATTTCAGGAACGAATTGGACGACATTTCTTTTTATTTCAGAATGAATTGGACGATAGTATGATGGTATGGAATACACACATATTAAGATCAAACCGGAATAACTCTCCCTCAAGTAGGCCGCTGACTCTACACTTATTGCCAGATATGGAGAATGTAGATCATTTGTGTGATGTTTCAGAATGTGCTGAGGAAATTATCTTCCCTTGTGAGGAAGAATTATTCGAATTTTGTTGTCTCCATATGGAGGAAAACAACTGGACTCTACCGAAAGCTATCGCCGAGGAAATAGACTTATATTTCACCTTTTTGCAACTTGCTTTTAACACAACTGTGACCGGTTTGATGCCAGATAGCAATTTCTGAACATCGAATTTTGTTACAAAAACGTTCAATGCATATATCAAATAGTTAATAACATAAATTTATTTCGGGCAGGCGATATAAAGGTGTTTATGTTTGCTTTCCTATCATATTAAAGTCACATCATTTATGTAAATTCTACTAATAAACAGATTCGTGTAATAAGTTTTGACGGTAATATGCTCTCAGATTTCTTCGCATTTGTATTAGCTCTGTAGTCATTAAGGTTAACAAAGGTTAGGAAAAGATATGTCGCTGTCGATCGGTTGCCCGCTTTGCACCTTGTCTTTTATTGCTCACTCAGCCCGCAGCTGGTGGTCAAAAAACATGGCAAATACTTTTGTATTGAAGTCTAATGGGTGCTAAAGGAAAATGATATTGCATATTTGGCATTCAACTCGATGCAGACATCTGGATGGATAATCATATCAACAGGAAAATGTCTCTTCTCCAGGAACACTTCTTACAATGCATTACTAATAATAAATAAAAATCGTCCTGATCTAAAATCCAATAGCATGGTCGTCGTAGAATTCCTAAGGCCGTGCTATATCCAGACTGTCTGAACAGATTGTAACATCGATATATGGTTTCACATTTGAACACTTTAATCGAAAACAATTTCAAGTCCAACATCCTGCGTGATCAACATGTCCAAAATGGCTGCATCCTTAAAAAAATCTTGTCATCCTTTTTTCTTAATGGACGAAAATTTTAACGGGCCAGAACTTATAAAAAAATATTTAATTGTTTATTCTAAATGAAATGATGTTGATATGACACAAGCACAATCACAACTGCATCTCCATTGAAATCTTGTAACGCTAAAAAAGAAAATAATAAATAAAATGCAGTCGTCTTTCCACAGTGTCCTGGGGTGCTGTAAAATAAATGTTAAATGAATACAAAAGAACGATACCCAACCAGTGTAACTAATACATTAAAAGTAAAATAAAGAATCGTTCCTTGGGTGGATTTCTGCAAATTTTATATCGAGATTGCCTACAAATTTTAAATTCAGATTCAGCTCGGAACTGTGACCTTGGACTGGTTAACGAATTGATATTAGCCATTGGGATACGTCGCACTCTTAGAATGCAAATTAATTGTAATCTCTGAATATGTTGGACTTTGCTAGCGTGGCTTTTCTCATTTTGGATTCGTTGTCTCTGATTGGTTATCTTATACGTTGACTCGGATCTTCAGATGACGGTGATATTACGATACACTTTAATTACTCATAATGTGTAACACGAATTCCGCGCAATTGAGGCGTCCCCTGCTTTTGCCATCGCATGACACATTAAACCACCTCTGAGGTAAATAATGACCATTTCGAGCTGCTTTGAAGCCTGTTGGTGTTTGTAAGCTAATAAGACTACAACGACCACATTACGTGTCATCGCTAGCGGCAGTGTAAACAATAATTACAGATTTTGAAAACAACAGTTTTCTCTAATTTGTACATTACAAGGTTGCAAGAATAAAAAAAAATTAGTTTCGATGGCACCAACAACATAAATTATAATACGACAGGTACAACCTATGCTAGCTGAATGACCTTGCGTGTTGTCATCGAGTTGTGAGATGTGATGCCTTCTGTCTCGTGCACTTTCTGACAATAGTAATCTAATGCTCCCGCGATGCAAGAAATATTGATTGATATTGTCATTCAATTAAACATAAATGTATCAAACAACTACTTTGTTATTTACGTTAATACACCCAAATATTTTGTGTGCATAATAATACATAATGGCGTCACAAATAACATCATGCAAAGGAAAGGCGTAACGACTAAGGAACCAAATATATTTCGAAGTCATTTTAATACATGCCTTCTTCTTCTTCTTCTTCTTCTTCTTCTTCTTCTTCTTCTTCTTCTTCTTCTCTCTCTCTCTCTCTCTCTCTCTCTCTCTCTCTCTTCATGATGGATAAAACTACGTGGAAAAGAGAGAGAGAGAGAGAGAGAGAGAGAGAGAGAGAGAGAGAGAGAGAGAGAGAGAGAGAGAGAGAGAGAGTAGTTTGAGCTGGATGAAAAGCTTAAACTTGTACTAAGCATCCTAGAGGAACCGGAGCCGTTATAATGTTATGTTTACTTTAACTTTCATTGGGATTTGTCGAGTCTTAAACGATACTAAGTTCTCACTGGACAGTTTGTTTGGCAAATTTTCATCCGACGATGACTTATTGCAGAAAAAGATAATAATATTACAGTAAACATACAAATAAAAACTAATTAATGATTTTTGTTGAACGGATACTTATAAGATTCTAACTGAAATATTAAGGTTAATTCCTTAGACAACTGGTGGCTTTTATACTGAACCGAAACTACCACTAACCCCTCTTTTTACTTTCATTTTTGACATAAAAGAGCTACTTTGAACATTTTCTTGAGACAAGGCGTCTAAAAGAATCAGTATGTACCTTATTCATCTTTAAAGTCAAATAGTACTGTAACAAATTAACATTCCTTTCATCACCCCTCAACAATTTAGATTTTTATATATTTACCTCTGTAGCAGACATTTGTAAATACGTAAGCCATGTCGGCTGCTCATTTGCAGCCCAGGTTATGCATTTGATCTCCAATGCTACTCTGTGACAGGCAGTCACCAACAAGAAAACCCATTTTCAAGCCTAACTCCATGTAAATGTAAACCACATTACAGATTTAGATTGTGTGTGAATTTACAAATGCTAGGGTTAGGATAATTAAGCTCATGCCTTCTACCTTTAAAATTAGGGGGTGTCAAAATACGAAACTATCCAGTGAAACCTAACGACGAAACGTCGCGATTGCCTGTCGAAAAGAAAAGGCCGTACTTGGCCGGGTTGCAATTATATACTTATAATCTATTTTAAACTTGATTCTGTTTTTAAGTTCTCTTTAACCTATAAATATAACATTGGTAAATATTAAACCGGCTTAAAAGACACCCCTCTCTCTCTCTCTCTCTCTCTCTCTCTCTCTCTCTCTCTCTCTCTCTCTCTCTCTCTCTCTCTCTCTCTCTCTCACACACACACACACACATCGTCGCAAGCCAAGCCACAGGCGGAAATCAAAGGGCGTTTCGGATTCGCATGAGAACCAGGTTATTATGGTAAATTTGACAAACTGGCCAACAGCGAGAGATGTGGAGGACAAAAACAATTTTATGGTAAAAAAAACAAGTAAAGCACTATAAATAACTAACATAGATGATGCGATGGTTCAAAGGTTAGGTGCCGGCTTCATTTGGGAAAGAGTGCAGGTTCGAATCCTATAATCGGACAAGCCTGGGGCAGTTATAGTTGTGTGCCCTTGGGCAAGGCACTTTACAGCAATTATGTAAATAACCTGCCTGTGTTGTTAATTGTGCCATATGTAAATAAATTGTGATGCTGCACCATAAAACACTAAAACCAAAATTTTAATTTTGTGAGGTTAATCGTGCGTGTTTTATAAACTTTCACAGGATGGATAGTCCACGAAATGAATAAGAGTTTAAACTTAGTAATATATTTCTGTTGTATAGTAATCCATAGTATGCGTAAATAATTATAGACTGTGGATGGGGGACAAAGTATGTATCAACAAGAGATCTAAGGAGACTGGTGATCTGCCAAAACATAACTAAAACCAAATCTTTGCAGTCATGCTTGATTAAAAATACCACTTTTGCTGTTGTATTCTAAAGTAAGTCGCTAAGCACTAAAATCAAAAAGGTCAGTTTAATTCCATGTATGAATCGTACCACAAGTAAATTGCAAATCCCTTTACTTCAAGCTATCATTCATAAATGTAGTATGATGGATCGACAGATTAAAAGAGCAGAGATTCAGCTACATCATGGGGGAAAGGCAAAATATTGGCTTTATCACATTTCCTGCAATATTTAATTCAGCAGCAAGATGTCCAAGAGTCAATATTATTTTTTTTTCAGAGACAATATCTGTACATTGTTTAAATAGAAGATCTGCATATTAGGCAATCTATACATAATGTACTTATAAATCAAATCCAACAGAAATAAATCAACTTTTACCCTGAAAAGTAATTTCAATTCAGTGCAAATATTATATCTGAGAAGTCCAACACCTTCACCTCTTTCATCTTCTCCATTGGGTAATATCCTTTTCACTGTGCAAATGCTAAGACACGTCTCTTCCTTCTGATACAGCTTTATCAGTTAAGTGAAATTGTCACCTTGATGTATCCTAAGTGTCAAATCAAATCTCTCTTGCTCCTGTGCAGAATTAAGTGTATTTGTTTGTAGAATTGGAACTTCTGGTGATAAATTATGGCCAGATTTATAAGATACTGATTCAAACACAACAATATCATCTGTATAATTCCTTGCATAAACTTCCATCATTTGATGTTGAAGTACGGAACTGCACTAGACTGAAGGAGACTCCTCTGATGCCAAAAGTTTGTAACTTTTGGCACAAATATAACATGTTATTTCATTATCTACTTGAACTATCAACACATTTGACAGCAGATTTGAATCACAAGATTGGGAGGTTAATGACTATGTAGATTCAGTGATGTTTCACACAATGCTGTGTATGTTGTTGGCACATATCCTTAAGGATTGTCATAGGCAGAGGCAAAGACAGATGATAAATCTAATCCAAAGACTGATTTCCCAAAACATGTGGTTAATCCAGGAAAATTCTCCTCCAGAACCCCTTTGTCACAATAGGCTGTTTTTTTTCCAGTTTAAACATAGAATCTAAGTAATCTCATTTCTGTTTTTTTTTTGTACAGATCTTCCACTGTTGCCAAGTTTTCAAAAACTGACTGCTGAAAGTCTTTAAATGAAATTCAAAGTCCGATTCACAACCCTTTTTTGATACACCTCCTGGAAAAAAGTCTCTTTCCATATTCAATAATGTCTTCGGCTTTCATAAATTTGTTCACGTTTGCTTCCCTTATCCCACCACCATTATTTTTCCTAACCTGTTGGTACTTTTCTGAATATAAATTAAATACCACCATCAAAGTTCAATCTTTCTCTCATTTTTAGATGCATTTTCCCAAAAGCTTGGCTCTTCTATGATCTGACGACTCATCTTCTGCATCATGGATATCATTTTTGTTATATTTTGATCCTAGCTTTCGATGGAGCTTCTCCAACAGAGGTTTTTCTACTATACTTTTGTTGTTTGCTTAAATAATTCCTGGCATAATCTTTTTGTGGCATAAATATCACCAAGCTTTGAAATATACAGTTGTAACTGACTGTCTGGAATTACACACTTGGTTTGGCAGTCAATCTAAAACACACACAAAAATTCAGTCAATCATTTAAATAATAGGATATGTGCAAGTAAATGAGAGAAATTGATATAATTAAAGTTTTACTCACTGTTGGCTCCATAGAGCTGATGAAATCCTATAACCTTATGTAAAGAAATATAATACGTTATCAAAGATGAGTAAAAATATTCAACATCTTAGTACAGGATAAATGATTTCTTCCTTTTTTTAAAACAAATTGGGAAAAGCACAAATTTTCATACTTTAATCACTTTGTCAACCTTTAGCCACTTATGCCCTCTGGGTATAGAGAATGCATGAATTTAGCTTAACTAAGTGTGTGTAAATTACTGCTTAATTGCATACTGGGCCAATTGACCAAATTATCAACTAATCAAAACATCTAAAACTTACAAATCTAATATAAAGAAATAGCATCTTTTGTAGATGACTCAACAGAGACTAATGAGTAGATCACCAAATGATTTCAATCCACCATAAACTGAAATGAAAGGCAATTTATCAACATGGGTCCTTTTCATTTATAAACTGATTAAATAACAGTACACAGATGATTGACTTTAGCATGTAGTATTGCATTTGAAGTCAAAAAATTACACTAAAGTATTAGTGTTTGCATTTACAAGACATTTTATTAAGATCACTTTAGTAGAAGAAATTGTCAAAAGTGATCTTTTTTCTATGTGGATAAATGAGTCTACTAAATCATTTTTGTGAGGAGGATCATGGAAAGACAAATTTGTGGATAAAATGCAAGGTTGCCAATCTAATGTAACTAATCTTCTGAGGATACAAAAGCCAGATACTGTGGCTTCAAGAACTGCCAATAGGACAAAACTATGAAACAAAGAAATTTTCTGACAATAGTGGTTAATAATTATACATGGTTTGAATTTAATGAGTAGGAGAAAAGATGTAACAAAAATATCCCAAACTGGTAAAGATTGAAAATTCAGCCAATGTATTTGAGAATGGAACTGTTCAATTCAGTATTTAACCAAGCACATTTCATGTGAATTTTGAACCTTGAAAATTCTGAGCAGCAATGTAAATGCATGATACTAACTAACAAGTGTAGAAAATACTCTAAAAGTCAGAGTTGCTTTAGGAAAAGCTGTTTTATAACTAAATTAAAATTAAATTCAAAACAAATAAAACAAATTATTTTTAACACAGCCTACACCATGGCCCAAGATGGAATACAATTTCTTTATGTGGAAATGATTTGTGCACTCCAGGAAAGGAATGGTTTTAAGCTATAAAAATCAACTCAGGGCAAGAGACTTAACTCTGTCTACTGACTGAGTCTTGTGAGAAGACTTGAGAAAAAGTATAAATTCCATTAATTTCATTTCCATTCTTGCTGATAGTTACTACCATATGGAAGCAAGAAACAGTGTATATAAGCTACCTTAACAATAACATAAACTAAAACATTAAGTCCTTTCAAAAAATAAATATGTTGAACATTCATTAATGTCTAACATGTATAATATTGATTAAAGTACATACATCTTATCCAGTTCAGAAAAGAGATTAAAATTTTGGTCCAAGTGAAAATGCAGAGGGGACTTTTCAGAAATCACTGGACAAGTGGCATCAATGTGAATTTGATCAGTAGGCTGTGGTCTATTCCAAAAACATCATCTCTCACTTAATGGAAGTTGAGATACATGTATATATGAAGAGTTGACATGAATTGTTCCAGAAAATGATAGGATGAATAACATATTAGGCCTGTTAGATACAACAACTAAAATCACTTAGTTTTATGCTGGTATTCTCTTTATGTTTCCTATTTCTTGAATGTGACATGATTCAGTGGGCAAGACAAGTGTTTTGTAATGCATCTGACAAATATAAGACAAACAACTTTGTTCAGGATACTGTTTCATATTGCTACTGTATAAAGACATGATATGGACAGTTCTTGCTTATCTATATTATTTCCAATATTGTAAATGTCTACAGCCAATAAACTAAACTTAGATGACTGCACATATCAATGTCTACAGCCAATAAACTACACTTAGACTACACATATAAATGTCTACAGCCAATAACCTACACTTAGATGACTAAACACCTGTCTACAGCCAATAACCTACACTTAGAGGACTACACATATAAATGTCTACAGCCAATAACCTACACTTAGAGGACTACACATATAAATGTCTACAGCCAATAACCTACACTTAGATGACTACACATGTAAATGTCTACAGCCAATAACCTACACTTAGATGACTACACATGTCTACAGCCAATAACCTACACTTAGACTACACATATAAATGTCTACAGCCAATAACCTACACTTAGAGGACTACACATATAAATGTTTACAGCCAATAATCTACACTTAGATGACTATACATGTAAATGTCTATAGCCAGTAACCTACACTCAGATGACTACACATGTCTACAGCCAATAACCTACACTTAGACTACACATATAAATGTCTACAGCCAATAACCTACACTTAGATGACTATACACCTGTCTACAGCCAATAACCTACACTTAGAGGACTACACATATAAATGTCTACAACCAATAACCTACACTAAGATGACTACACATGTAAATGTATACAGCCAATAACCTACACTAAGATGACTGCACATATAAATATCTAAAGCCAATAACCGACACTTAGATAACTGCACATTTAAATGTCTACAGCCAATAACCGACACTTAGATGACTGAAAATATCAATGTCTACAGCCAATAACCTACACTTAGACTGCACATGTAAATGTCTACAGCCAATAACCTACACTTAGATGACAACACATATAAATGTATACAGCGAATAACCTACACTAAGATGACTGCACATATAAATGTCTAAAGCCAATAACCGACACTTAGATGACTGAAATTATCAATGTCTACAGCCAATAACCTACACTTAGATGACTACACATATAAATGTCTACAGCCAATAACATACACTTAGATGACTGCACATGCAAATTTTGCAGACTTTAAAGTTGTTTGCATATATTATAAATTTCTTTATATTATAAAATAATTTTTTTTTGAAAGATATATACAGAAAAAGAGAAATGTAAATGATGTCATTTCAGTACAACTGAAAGGTCTAGGTCCAAGTATCCTTCATTATGAATTTTAGAAAAATTTGACAAGTCATTTATGTTTGCACTAATGCATAGTATTAACAAACGTGGGACAGATGGCGGTCTATATAGGTTTAATATGAGTCTTATGGATCTTTGTGTTATCTTGTTTAGGCTTCTAATAAAACAAATATGTATCACTTTACACAGCAGTAAAGTACAAACAATTAACAGCTGATTTGTATTATTTACCTAAAATAATGATGGAAACAACATTAACTTCACAAACCTCTCAATTCCTGACATAGTGGACTTCAAAGAAAGGTTCCACAATTGTGTCCTATTCTTTGAAACTAATAGTGCCACAAGGTAAAATTTCCAAATTAAGACTAAAGAAGAATGAAGTCCAATAAATATTCAAGATTGTGGTGGTGATCATATACACTTCACCAAAAGTTTACTGGTAATACTGGTATTAAATAAATATGAAGTCTGTATTAAATATGTGTCTACTAGTCTGAACATTTTATTAAATTTACTCAATTTGTCATGGTAACATTAATATGTTTAAGGGCAGATGACAAACATGCAATTATAATCAATATAGCATCAATCAAGACAGTGGCCAAAGAGAACCAATATGTAAATATAGCCTTATGTGTGTGTTTGTATGCTTTGGATTTTAACATAGCTTTAACAATTTCATAGTCTTACTGCTACAATATCAACAGTGTTGTAGTTTATAGTGATGTCTTCTACTGGGGCATAATGCCAAAGACATGTAGCATCATATCCCACCTAGTTATATCCTTACACCAGGTTGAACAGTCCTAACACTAACCTCTAAATGCTGAACACCAAATGGGGCAGCTGCTAGTAATATTTTTATAAGTCTCTGATATGACTCTGCTGGGATTAAAAACTGTGACCCCCTGCATCTGAGGCAGATGTTGTAACCACTTAGGGTACCAGATTGATCCCTTATGCATACAAATCAGATTATTCATGTCACTTACTCACATCCTGCAAAAGAGAAATAATTGAAAGAAAATTTCTTAATCGATTATACCTTCAGCTCTTTGTTTTTCTTAATCAAATCTTGCTGAAGTCCCCTTTTCTTCAAGAAATCCTCAAGTTCCTTCATCCATCATGATCTACCATACATGAAATAAAAATATATTTTCCATTTAGTATTTTGAATAAGTACCTTAATTACTAAGTGACTTATTGTGAAATTAATGGTACATAATAAAATACAAAACTTACCTTTTGTAAACATCATAACTTCATAAGCACTGAATTCCCCTTCATGACAGATTCTTCCCATCCAACCTTGATTGTGGGATCCTAAGTGCTACAATGTGCTGAATGCTTTAGTATAGTCACTTTCTCTTTTATAAAACAACCATATTAAAAACTGTTCCACATCCATTGCTGGCTGATGTTACACATACCTTGACCTCTGACCCAGAATATAAAGTGTTAGACAATATATCTGGTACTGCAATAAAGGTGTGAGCTTTAGCTATTTAAGATTCTATCTGGGAAATTTAACAGGTAAAATGAATCTAAATCCTGTACTCAGTAATACAACCCTTTTTTAATTATCCAGGTATCAGAGCCACCGTAAATTTTATATCGACCCAGAAAATAATATCTCAAGCCACATCTACAACTAACACATAAGTTTTTTTTTTTAAAAGAAGTGATTTAACAAGATACAATACTTGCTGTCATATACATATGCATGTAAATCAACACAGCATGACTCTTCCAAGTCATGTTTGTATCAATTAATGGATAAGTGGATAGTCTGACAGATGGATGAAACAATGAATGTATACAATAGATGAACAAATATATAGACCGAGATTAATTAGTCAAATTATAATAAAATACAATATATGGTTTGATTACATATTTTAAGGTAGACATAATGCATACATGTTGCTCATGCTGAGTTTAATAAAATTTCTCAGTTCTATAGAAGTGTGAAATGAACAAATTCTTCAAAACCTCATCCTTTGTAAAGATGAGAACTGCTTATCTGCCCTTGGAAAACCTGTCCAGGTCCATAGATTTTCTTTACCTGTAATCACCTTTTAAAAAAACTCTGTTATGTAGAGCACATTCTGGGGATTTTCTTCTCACTGTACAACTCTGGAGTTATGCTCTTTTGTGTTCTATTTACATTACAGCAGTCATGGAGACAAACAGGTTTACAATTATTGTCTCTCTCTCTGTGTATATATATATATATATATATATATATATATATATATATATATATATATATATATATATATATATATATATATATATATATATATATATATATAATTGATATACGTACATCAATATTGCTTTACTTACTATAATGATCTCTGGATTCAGCCAATGTATGTGAGACAGTTTGGCCAGTAGTTTCTCATGGGTCAGTAGTTCTTTCCACGGTTACACAGGTTCTTCCTCCACCATTGATACAGGCTGCCATGTATAGCCTATCTTGTGCTGAAAAAGTTGCAATAAATCCTTTAACAACCACAACAACTATAATGATCAACCTATAACGCATGCTTTCCAGCCATGTATTTCTCATACAAAAGTATGGTACTTCTGCTAAACAGTGCTTCCTCTTTATAATGTTATCTATCTGAGCCTTAAACTGACTTATATTTTAAATGAGGACTGTTTTTTATTTATAGTCAGAGCGAATTTTAGCCACAATTCACCTTTATACAGTTTTTCGTATGAGCTAAAGAAATATTTTGATCCAGAGAAATAATGTCAAGTATTTTCTGTACGTCTTGGGGAGGGGGTCATCTATATATGATTTAAAATGTTCATGTTAAATAAGTTTTGTTGTCTATATCACGATGCAGGAATAACACGGTTGGCGAAAAGTGGATCATGCAAACGTCATAAACTAAAAACGAGTTGTTGTTCTGGGGCTTAACGCCATTATCAGCACACGATAGGCTATACATGGCTGCCAGTATTAATGGTGGCGGAAGAAAACTGAAAATCCGCGGAAAGAACCACCGACCCACGAGAAGCTACTGACAAGCTTTCTCACATATCCACATTCGCCGAATCTTAGACTCGAACCCACGCAGACGGAGGTGACTGAAAACGAGTAGTAAATAGGCATAGTATATGCACAAAGTTTTAAACATATTTTAATTACAGTTCCAAAGGTCCTACAGTAGGTTTATATTTTGTGACCTAAAAGTTATCATCAAAATATTAGTACAAGCTCCGTTGCTTTTGCATATTTGTATAAATAACTCAAACTATACAGTAGGGTTCGGTGACGGTTCGAGGATCTGCCTTGTGTAATATAGCGACTGCATTTGTCACATAAACTTCCTCGTTTCGTCATTTTCGCGATCATGATTTTACTTTGTTTTCAAAGAAAATGTCACTTATGAATTAAACAGATTAGGGCAATTTCATATTTCAGCTGCGTCACTTCTATTCTATGCCTCTCCCTCCATTTGCAAGAATCAAAGTGGCTTGCGCATGACAGATCACTAATCCGAGATGTCGAATTAGTAAACCATGATCTCTTAATACTAAATCGAGATTTCGGATTACTAAATCGAGATCTCGGATTAGTAAGGCCAAATCTCGGATAAGTAAATCGAGATCTCGGATTACTAAATCAAACATACTTCGACCTTTTCATCTCAATGCATTAGTTATGAATTGCGTGAGGTCAAACCGAAAACTAAACACTAATTAATTAAGCTATATACACCTCATCTAATTTGAAAATAAAAGACACCACAGTACAGACTTTTCCATAATAACTGAGACAAGTAATAGTTAGATCTTTTAACCTGAACAAAGGTTTCCTTTGATCAAGCCTGAATCCAAAATCAACATACTATTAACAAGCCATATAGGGAACCTAACTACACATTCTAAATTGGGGCTTCAAAAGACTAAACGACGGATGGACTTTTGTATTGGTTTTTTTTTTTGTAGGGTATAACGCTATTTTCCAGCACAAGATGGGTTACACATGGCGGCCAGAATAAATGATGGAGGAAGAACCAGGAATAACCCTGGTAAGAACCATTGACCCACAAGAAGCTAATGGCAAGATTTCTCACGTGCCTATGGACTAGTTGACACTCAACTGCCGTGACAAAACAAATATAACCGATTTTTTGCACAAGCAGGTATTATGAGGACATTGTCACAAACATGAATATGCCTGGGGGAGTGTTGTTTGGAGGGCTGTTTTATCTCCTAACATGTGGTAGTCACATATCCAATTCCAGTGTTTTCAAGCAGGCAATTTTCCTGCTAATTACTATATATTTTTGAGTCCTTTTGGCGCTTCCCGAAAAAGTGTACTAAAGAATTTGGCTAAGAGCAGTTGACAGATTTTTTAAAATCTCAATTTGGGCTTTTGGGACGCTGTCTCTTAATTCTCTTATTCTTCATTTTCTTTCCCAATGTTTTGTCTTTAACTTGCACTGTCTGTTTTTCTCCTGTTTTTGCTTTCGTCATTTACTTAGCTCCTCTTTTATGTTCTCTTATCAATGATTTATTTTGTCCATTTTTTTTCTATATTCTGTTCGTTTTTTGAAGTGTTTGTTTGTTTGCTCCTTCTGTATTCAGCATTCACTGACATTTTCTCCTCCTTTTTGAAGAGCCTTTTGGCTTTCCCGCAGACTCACTGTTCATAATCAGCTTTATGATGCCGCTTAGAAGAATGTCACAAACATAGTCCTTGCAGCGAAATCGGTCCATTACAGTACTAAGATCACCGAAAGTTCCAGCTGCAAAGAGCTATTTGAGATTACTAAAAAGTTACTGTCAAGGAACAAATGAACACCACTTCCAGTTACCTTCTCTCGAGTCGACCTTCCGGATTTGTTTGCAAATTTCTTTAGTGACGAAGTACAAACCATCAGAAATAAACTTGACAACACAATTTCAGTTGACTCGTCATCACCATACAGTTGCGATACAGAATTTCAGCGGCAACCATTAGCAGCTTTTGAACCTGTCTCTATGGATTAAGTACGTACAATCGTGATGAAGATTGCACCAAAGTCATGTGAACAGGATCCTATTCCGACGTCACTGCTGCTAGAGTGCTTGGATCAAATATTGCCTTCACTAACTGATGTCATTAATAACTCTCTATCATCTGGAAAATTCCCATCATTTTACAAAACTGCCATTGTAAAATCTCTGCTGAAGAAACCAACACTTGGCCTTAATGATTAAAAGAACTACCGCCCAATTTCTAATCTCCCATTCATGTCAAAAATCTTAGAAAAAGTTGTTCTATACCAACTTGTATCTCATCTGAATTCAAATAGTCTTTTTAGCAATGTACAGTCTGCATATCGCCCTCGCCACAGTACTGAAACCGCTGTTCTGAAAGTAGTCAACGACCTTCTTTATGTTTTTGGATGGCGGAAAGACTACAGTCCTCGGTCTCCTTGACTTGTCTGTAGCATTTGACACTATAAACCATGATATATTACTTCACGGTCTCCAGCATGTACTTAGCATTCACGATACG
Source organism: Potamilus streckersoni (assembly GCA_016746295.1). NCBI lineage: Eukaryota > Metazoa > Mollusca > Bivalvia > Unionida > Unionidae > Potamilus > Potamilus streckersoni. The sequence continues at coordinate 350,324 of JAEAOA010001563.1, read as the reverse complement.
GCCTTGCTATGGTTCAAGTCCTACCTGGTCAACAGAACACAAATTGTGTCCGCAAATGGCAAATACGTCAGCTAAGTTGATATATGCTGTGGTGTTCCACAGGGGTCTGTTCTTGGACCTGTTCTCTTCATTATGTACACTCAGCCACACTCAAGTGTCATAGATCATCATCCATTGTCTCACCAATTGTATGATGATAACACCCAAATGTACAAATCTAGCCATCCAGCATAAGTTGAAACTACCATCGAAGACATAGAGAGGTGCATTTCTGATTTGAAATCATGGATGACATGTAACAAGCTGCAGATGAATATTGATAAAACTTAAGCCATCCTGATTACAACACAAAGTCTTTCTCATTCATATCCTTTACTTCGGACAATCAATATCAGCAATACCAACATTAAATTCAAGCAGTTAGTACGAAACCACGGTGTCACTCTTGACAGTACTCTCTCATTGCATCAACATGTCACGAACATATGCAAGGCTGCATATCTTAAGCTGAGATGCATCAGCTCCATTCGCAATTATCTTTCAGCTGATGCCACTAAAACACTTTTTTGTTCCTTAGAACTTTCAAGACGAAACTATTGTAATTCAATTATGTCTGGTTCATCTCAATATCTACTTCATAAACTTCAAAAAGTTCAAAACAGCGCTGCTAGCATCATCCTTAGAGTACCACGATCAGAGCATGCCTCTCCGCTGCGCTGTACCCTACACTGGTTATCATACGATCCACAATTTAACACAAAATTTCTTCTCCGTGCTACGTTTCACTGAAGGGCTCCAGTCCAACATACCTATCTGACATCACCCTGTGTAAACACCTGCAAGATGCTTACGCTCCTCTTCTGACACTCGCATTCTCAATATTCCCATTATGAAGTTGAAATCATATGGGTAACATTCTTTTGCATACCAGGGCCCAGCAACGTGGAACGAATTGCCCACTACACTTAGACACAAAGACACAGTGACATCATTCAAGAGCGCCCTTAAAACCCATCTATTTCAACTGCAATAACAGTCATAATGACCTAATAATGTATCCTTTTAATGTATCCGTACTTAAAAATTTACAGCATGTTTTTCTGTTTCTAATTTGTGTGGTATTTGTTTTTATTTTTGTAAAAATTTCATTATATATGCTCTTTATTCCTTTTAAGCGCTGTCAAATGTTTTAAAGCGCGTAGAGCTTCTAAAAATTAGGCGTTATATAAAGTCCTCGTTATTATTATTATTAGTATCATTATTATTTATGTATAGTGTCCCTAAAATTATTGCTCATTACTTTGTTCTTATTGTTTTTGCTTTATATCTTTTTCTTTCTTTTCTCCCCTCTTTTCCAAATGAAATTTTGTTGAGTGACACTAGATGGTCTCTCCATGGGCCATATACCATAACCTGAGCTTTTAAATTTGACCAATGTGACGTCACAACGTATCTCATTTGAAAGCAAGATTTACGGTAACTATGAAAGACATTTGTATTAATCCCAATAATAATAAAACAGCAAATTTACACCTATCTTTTAGCATACGAAATAAAAATGTTTAACGATTGTTTCAATCTGTAAGTGGATAGAAAAATTGTATGTATTTTCCTTGTATGTAATCCTGTCGCCCAGGGTAGAATAAAAATGATGAATGATGTGATCTTGTTACGTAGTGAGACAAAGGCCAAAGCAGGAACTGGATGTACAAAGGGTATAGTCCCATAGCCATGGACAGAAACACGATGGCATCCATTAATGTTGTGATCGTCATCTTATGTGCAAGTGTTTTCTCTGGTAAGTTGATATAATCGGAAAAGTTAATTTTATTATACAAAGGTATACTTTGACCGTTGCATTTTTATTCAGAATGTTTTCATATGCATGTGGTGAATGACCACCTCCACGTTATCTTACCAAAAACTCCATTGAAATTTTACTTTCACACCATGTATACAACCACTGTGTCAATGTCTATAATAATACCATTTTCCCTTGACAATTTTCTTTCTCTCTACACTTTTTGAAATTTTTCACAAATGTAACTGCCTAAACGCACCTTGTTAAGGGACAGATGGATACAATACAGGTTATCAAGAATGAACCAGTGTGGCGCCATATTATTATTATCATTATTATTATTATTATTATTATTATTATTATTATTATTATTATTATTAGTAGTAGTAGTAGTAGTAGTAGTAGTAGTAGTAGTAGTAGTAGTAGTAGTGGTAGCACAAATGGTGTTGGTAATAGTAGTAACAGTATTTAGAGGAAGAATGGAAAACTGCAACAAGAGGAGGATAAAGTAGCTGCATTTTGTTTTCGAAATGGTTGTCGTATTATAGAAGTACTCCTTCTGCTCGATAAGTTATTGTTGTAAAATGCACCCCTACTGCTCGATAGGATACGCAGCAATTGTAAAATGTACCCCTGCTGCTCGATGGGATACGCTAAGATTGTAAAATGCACCCCTGCTGCTCAATGGGATACGCTATGATTGTAAAATGTACTCTTGCTGCTCGATGGGATACCCTATGCTTGTAAAATGTACCCCTGCTGCTCGATAGGATACACTATGCTTGTAAAATGTACCCCTGCTGCTCGATGGAATACACTATGATTGTTAAATGTACCCCTGCTGCTCGATGGGATACGCTATGATTGTGAAATGTACTTCTGCTGCTGGATGGGATACTCTTAGATTGTAAAATGTACACCTGCTGCTAATGGGATAAGCTATGATTATAAAATGTACCCTTGATGCTTGATGGGATACGCTATGATTGTAAAATGTAACACTGATGCTCAATGGGATATGCTACAATTGTAAAATGTACCCTTGCTGCTCGATGGGATTATTATTATTTCTGGAGTAATGTATTTTTTTCTGTTTTTGACGAAGAGTTTACGTTTAAATTGGCACATATAATAATATTTGATTACCATTAAGAATTTTGGTTTGTTTGTAATATGTATTTTATAAGCATGTATGTAACAACTACTCGCAGCATGTGTCACGTGCCTGGTCTTATGTTGTGTAAAGGTAAATGGAAAGAACATACCAAGCAAGGTTGAAATAGCATGTAATTAACACTTACACCACAAGGGTCGTTGTCGTCTACCAACGTATTATATAACCAGTGGGTTGGTCCATAATCAGACAAATTATGTTTGGAGACTAGCGACGTACCCTTTCTGCACTGTTAATTTTTCAACCGCATATGCATAATATTAAAACTTTCGCATATACACACCATTATTATTAATATTGTTGTTGTTATTGTTTTTGCTATTATTATTATTATTATTATTATTATTATTATTATTATTATTATTATTATTATTATTATTATTATTATTATCATTGCTGTTATTCTTATTCTTATTATTCATATTATTATTTTTATTATTATTATTACTATTATTATTATTATTATTATTGCTGTTATTCTTCTTCTTCTTATTATTATTATTATTAATGTTGTTGTTGTTGTTGCTGCTATTATTATTGTTATTATTATTATTATTATTATTATTATTATTATTATTATTATTATTATTATTATTATTATTATTATTATTATTATTATTATTATTAATACACGGTTCTTATAACTTTTTTAGAACCTCCACGCATAACTCGACCTGGACATAATTTATTTAGCAAATCTTTGTAGATGGCGTGGATTTTTCCTTATGCTTTGTTCACAACCTGGAATTGGGCCAACACATGTTACCTTTGTGTGATGGATACCATAACCCATTCGTATAATATTATACTTGAAGAGGTTGTCATTGTTATTATAAATTCCTGCTAGCGATTGTAATATGAATGTCCAAAATTTTGTCAGATTTTGAGTTTAGTGTTTGTTTTGTATATGTAAGCTGTTTATTTGCCCGACAGAGCTTGTAATCAAGATGGATGGATGGATGGATGGATGGATGGATGGATGGATGGATGGATGGATGGATGGATGGATGGATGGATGGATGGGATGGGATGGGATGGATGGATGGATCACTAATGAAGGTACGAGCTCCACAGCATGTAAAGCATATTGCAAATGAAGTCGTAATGCGAATGCACTGTTGCTCCAATAGTATACCATTGTTGTCCGAACCCAAGGGACACACATTCTAGATATCGCTCTTCGCCTAAGGATTAGTCGGCAAATTTTAAAACGTTATCACTCATCGCAATATTGTTGTTGTGGGGGTGAGTATTTTGTTTCGTTTAGGGAATTTAATTTACCCTTTTGTAAGTATTTATTTACCACCACTATTTACGCATGATGTGATTGCTTAAATCATACCAGATATTCCGACACGATAAAGGTCCAAAATATGCGAAACATCGCATCTCCGAAACTGATAAAGGAACCTCTCCAAAAGCAAGGACACTTTAACGTCTTATAAATAAACATCATAACACACTTGTCTTATTGTTAAGAACATATGCTTTTAAAACAACAGAAAAGAGTGAAGTCAACATGCTTTATAAAATTTAAAAAATAGTTTCAATAGAATGCAAAGTAAAAGACGAGAAGAAAAGAACTTACGGTATTACGTATTAAATCCAAAAATAACTAAAGAATTTAAAAAGTCCTATTGATATTGTTGTAAGGTTTAACGCCATTTTGCAGCACAAGATATGCTATACAAGGCGGCCATAATTAATAGTGGAGGAAGAACCTGGGAAATCCCGAAAAGAACCACCAACCCACGAGAAGCTACTGGCAAGTTTTCTTACGTATCTACATTGGCCGAATCCTTCACTGGAACCAATGCCGACAGAGGTGACATGGCAGCAGTGATCAGTAACGGTGAGCGCTTTAGACCACTAGGCCATTGGGGTCCCCCACAAGTCATATTAATAAAAATTCCTGATTAAAACTGAGTTCTAGTCCCAAAGAGATCAAAAACTGAAGGTGATGATATGCGGAAGTACTGATATATAAACAATATTTTGTGGAATCAAAAAAAAAATATTATTCCAGGTTTGAATTCAGTATAGATGCCAATGAATGTCTTTATCCAAGAATTTTGTCTGAGCAATTTCGTATTTCCAGAGAAAATAATCTCTTGAATTCAATAATTTGAAGAAAATAAAAATCAGCCCAAACTGGACAAAACATAATACAACTCAAATCGCTAGATGTTAAAGCACGACTAGTAAAATCCACAGTCGCAGGATATTATACTTATCTACTTGACCTCGGGTCACAGTTAGCATTTTCTAAAAACAACCATTACCTAATGAAAACTAACCTTATACAATGATCTAACGAGCCTTTCTTATTTACAACACAGTAGCCAATAAAAGTCACTTAGAAATCTCCAAAACCCGGACCCTGATCATCATACTGACACCTTGTTTGCCTGACTAATCCTGATAATAAGCTCATACACATAAACAATAATGAAGCTATTATTAGTTGTTTACATAAATGAAAAAAATGTAAAAAGGTCATGACAGCATACAATGTTACATTGCAATAACATGTAATTGAATTTTAAAACTTTTAAAACAAACAAATTATTAAATTAAATATAAATAACACTTGTTTAAAATTTTATTTTAATTTGTCATAAAGACACATGTTGGACTTCGCGCACAAGTCGTGAAAATAAACAAAGTAAAGGAATCAAGTGTTTGAAACATTTACGTATCTCTTAACATACGTGTCGGCCATGCTGGTCGATGTAAACACAGAATTTAGGAAGTCTCTCGACTCTAGCAGACATTCAGACCAAACTAATGGAAATTAGTAGTTACTTTAACAATGCCTAAAGTATACAAAGCCTGTTTTAGATAACCAGTGCTGGGAAAAACTGGAAAATTCATTCTCTTTAAATATTAAGCCCTATGCAAAGTGCATAACTGTACAGGAATTTAAAAGGACGTGCTGGGAAAGAGACGCCTAATGACATGATGTGTTCTAGATAATGAATTATTAATATAAAAGTATTAGAAGGATTGACATCGGTCATATAATAGTTCCTCTGATATTCCCTTCTCGCGTGTAATCAGCTAATACATAACCCAGCTATGGAACATAAATGTGTTTTCGAGTCAGAATTTAGCGTACTTATAGGGGTCGAAATTAGTTCTATTCAGCTGGATGTAGGCCATCCATTACAACTTTTAGCGTTGCTTAGATGAAGATGGTTGAATGATTTTGACCGCTATCCGAAATGATCAAGTTTGCGTGGTGGTCTTCGAGGGCCAAACTGAAGACTGAGTTTCATTTTGTGGGACAGCAGGCCGATCGGCATGGACTGTCCCTCGATTTAGAGATTGTCTGTGTCCGGAGGAAGGTGTTATTTAGGAGGACCTGGAGTGTCCATTATCTTTAAAAAGATACCAAACACCTATATGCCGTGGTCATGGTGGGAAATCTTCGCTCGGCAAGGGCTTGCCGAGGTCAGAATCCTACCCAGACATTGCTAGTATATGTTCCTAGCACCTGTTTGATGTTCCCAGCTAGGACGTATATCTGTGCGTGTGCGTGTGCAAGGGAGGGGTGAGAACAGCCGGCAGAGCTTCATGCACTGTCCCTTCCTTTGATGCTTGTCCGGCAAGTTGTTGGCTGGATATATACATCTTTTCTAAATGGCAAATGATGTTATTCGTGGAGAGTGATAACGTTCATTTCTGTTTAGCAATTTGTTGCTGAAGTCGTTGTTGAGTAGTGCTGCAAATCTTTTTAGAATGGCAATTTATAGGCCACATCATCTTCTTTCTACTAGTTTATGGCTTCTTCGTGTTCCTTGGAATAATGATCCTTCTGTCCAAGAGGTTAGTTTGTTATCTTGTTTATTTTGTTGTTAATGTTGCTATTATTTAATTTTATTAAAGGTAAATGCATGATATAGTACAAATGCTATACCTCTGTTCCTTTAAAGTACAACATTTCATTGTTGAACATTATAAGTACTATTTCTGCTTTGGTTGGCGCTCTATAGTTTCGTATTTTGCATTAGTTCCTCGCTTGTTATGCTAGCTATTTAAAACGAATCTTTTATATCTTAGGCATTCTTCTGAGAACCTTTAACTCCCTTTTATTTTGGTGTATGATGGTTGTAATATGGGTTATAGAGTTTACAGCTCGACCTTACTCCCGATGTCCACCTTTCAAAAAAGTGTTAGGTCCACATGTTCATTTTTACTTTCTGAACTTCAGAGGCAAATTGTAAAAAAATGCGCTGGTAACTTTTTGTTACTTTTATATTTTTGGTATTTTATTCATTGCACTTTCAGAAGCTGCTATCGTCTAGTCTGGCAAAGTTCAGTTTCTCTATTTTAATAGCTGCCAAGGACAGTGTACTTTAGACAAATTCGGATTGAATTTTGGAGTACAAGAGGGCAGTCATATTAGTTGGCAGTGTGCTATGATCATTTACAATTTCCAAAAGTACAAGATCCAAAGAAATGTCATCCACATTACATCAAAGTAACATAGAGGTATGCCAATATTTTCTCCACTGAGCATGTTTTAAATGCAAACAACTTCGCGTTACATACGTCACTCTCTCAAGAATACATAACTGGTGAGTGCCCCCTTTAATAAATCACAAAATTACATTGCCGTACTGTATATGTACTACTTCCGGTTAGAAAACTACTAAATGTTATTCTCGTACAGCATAGGTACTACTTGTGTTCCAGTAAAGTGCTACATTACATTATCGTACAGTATATTCACTACTTATGTTCAAGTAAAGTACTAGATTACATTGTTTTACAGCATATGCACTACTTCAGTACAAATAAGTAGTACATTGTCGTACAGCATATGTACTACTTGTGTTCTAATAAAGTACTGCATTACATTGTCGTCCAGTATATTTACTACTTATGTTAAAAAGTATTTCATTACATTACATTTTCGTCTTGTAAGTGAGATAAACTGCGTTATTTTATGTTAACAAAAGTAAAGAAAAAGTTTTGTAATTTGAATGGTATAATTTGAATTCGTATAACAGTTTGATGCTCGATTGTCACGAAATGCATCTTCATTGAATTATTCCAGGAAGAAACCAATTTGTTTTGTTTTCTAAAACTAAATTCACTCATTTGGTTTTATCTACAAGTTTCCTTCGTCATGAAAACCGAGTTATAATTTAGGTGTTATTAACCATTTCCAGAACAGAGCATACTGCATACGAATCAAGTAAAGGAAAAAAAAACTTTATCTGGAGTGTTTCTTTCTTTATTATCCTTTGCATGTAATTTGTTGATTTGTTTCGTATCTTGAGTGAAAGCAACAATTTTTAAAAAATTTAACAAATAATTTATTTCTCTAGAAAAACAATGTAAAAATAAGAAAAAGGACTTAGTTTATTAATCAAATTCAAAATTAATCGAAGAATTAAAATCAATGAATCTGTGTTCGAAACCCGACAAATTAAAATGGTGGGCGATGAGGTATGTCGTGACATTCAGAGTGTTGCCGTGTCAACAGCTTCTTGTTAAATCACAGAAAGTAATATCTCGGTTTAGAATTTCTTAATAAATTTCGATAAATTTCCTTGTGCAAGAATTTGTTAGAGCAGTAGCATTTTCCAGGCAAAAAATAATTCCATAAAATAAAAATTTAACTCAAAATGGTCGCAAAAAGACACCTTTAAGTCTCGAAGATTTTTAGCCCAACTGGCTAATTCATATGAAGTAAACGGTTACACAGTAAATTTAGACGCAAAACAGATTCCCGTACAAGGGTTACGTGGTGATTTTCTATAATAGCTTAGAAATTTGCTACATGCATGACAACACGTATTTAATATAGCTTAACTGAAATCAATGGCTTTTACTATAAGGAAACGTTTCTAAAAGTGTTGTTTACCCAAAACTAACACTGGTTCTGAATCAATGTTTCTACTATTGGTTGTTTATCAACTCAAGCAGAACTGAACTGAATTTCTAAAAAAAATATAAAATCCAGTAGACAATGTTATCATTACAATGACATGTAATGAAATAAGAATTAACAAATAATTTAACTGCATATACATTAACTGGCTAAACCTTCACTTACAAAGGATATAACAAATTCCTTACTTAGCCCATATTTGCTTCCATTCAACTATCGTAACAAGCTAGCGTCCACTGTCTGAAAACAGTATTTTTGTGCATTGAGATATTTTGAAATCTAGCTTATTCAAACACATGGGGGGGGGGAATTTGGAGAATTATGTCGCTGGTCCGTCAGAGCTAGCGACAGGTACTATTCCTCATAACACAGGTTTCATACATACTCGCAACAAATTATAACTCTTAAATTGTTTAGTACTGTATGGCAAAATTAACACAATTTGAGTTATACTTTCACACCCATTCTCCATTGAAGTCTTAGAAAAGTGCCAAGGCTAAATACACCGCGATGAATATTTTAATACGCTTGAAGTAGTAAGCAGCTCTTTGCAAAGTTAATTGGATGAGTTATGTAGCAATTTGCTCTGGAGAAGTAATATAATGAAACATTTGAGCTACAAGAATGGCCTATCTTACAAAACCGCAGTAGAAAGTAATAAGAAAATAAAATGTCTTAGCCATTCAAATGTTAAATTCGATTTTGGTCACATGACATAAGACATAAACGCGGGTGAGCTGCATTCCGATTCGGTAGGTATGAATTAGCATTAAGCTGCAATCGGTTTAAAGTCTATATCTTCTAGTAATAAGTAGATACATATTCGTGTTCTGAATGACGTTTGTGCGCTTTCATAAATGTGAAAGAACGAATTGAAAGATCAGCTGAAAAATGTCTTCGTATTATTGTCCATTAGATTTCAGTTATGTTAAAGATTTCAGTTTTTAAACAAGTTGCATAAAGCTTATAACTGTGCCATATGTACGTGTTATGTTCATTGGATATCATTTGTGTGAGTGTTCTTTAATAACTGGAACAGAGGACATAATCTAACTCTAATGAAAAGCACTAGCGTAACACTTGGTAGAACGTAGCTGCAAATAAAATGCTTAAAACAGGCAATAATCGTCACGAACACTCGCACACGTAGTAAAGCGGCATGCATTCGAACTCATGTCGTATGTTTCAACATGAAACTGTCGTATGCCCCAAAGTGAAAATTGTATGCCTAGACGCGAAACTGTCGAAGGACTCAACGTGAAAATGACGTCTGTCTCAAAATGAAACTGAGATATCTCTCAACGTGAAACTGTCGTATATGTCAGTATGAAACAGATAACAAGCGCGAACGCATGCTGTTCACAGAATTCGATAAGTACGTCACGCAAAACTAGTTAAGTAAGTCATATGGAGTTTCGTGATTATTAAAAAAAAAATGTTTTATTGATAAAATCGTGTATCTCTCTTTTTGTATTCTTCCTTAGCTGATGCGGAAGTAACGTGCAACAAAACTGTTGCATTACCAGGATACAAAAACGTCACCATTGAATGTACGAGGACTGGAACCGGTACGGCAAGTTGTTCTCGAAAGATTTTCATTTGGTTCAGTAAAAATATAAGTTTTTATATCGAACCTGGAGAACGACTGATTATGGGTCCCCTCGGATTGTTGGAAGCCAGATGTAAAGTAAGTGTTCTGTTTTAATTTATTTGATAAGCCTTTATATACAAATTCGCTTGTTGCGTAATCTAGTCAGTACCGGATTTTAGGTGTGCTTAAACACAGGGGCACATGTTGGCCAGGGGGCTCATCTTCTTGGCAAAGAAATTTAGGATGAATTTTTCATTGTAAGTGGCTTCATAAATTAACCAGTACAGGGCCTCATTTCATTTGACCTAAATCCGGCACTGCATTACACACACACACACACACACACACACACACACACACACACACACACACACACACACACACACACACACACATGAAAATGCATAATTAAGGATTTGGAAAGGATAAGATTTCCATTTAGAAAGCAAGGAGGTTTTGTTAACCAGTATTTACCATTACCTCGTCCTTGTTAGTCTCTCTCAATCTGACTTCGACTCTGTTAATACCATAACCACGATCAGTCTTCTACCTTTACCCGCAGGGGCTCGTATCGTTCGCTACAATTTAACTGTGGATACGTAAATTATAAGCTAATACTCTACACAATGCGTATGACTGGCAGTTAAATTATAAGCAACGATACAAAATCCTGTTCCTTGACAAAAATCTGTTCAAGACCTTAGATACGATCTATTTGACGACTAGCACAATACTATCAAATCAGGAACACAGAATACGACCCAGATGGCAACTAGCGGCATGATATAGTTGATAATAAAAGGTAAGGTTACATTATATTATATTATATTATATTATATTATATTATATTATATTATATTATATTATATTATATTATATTATATTATATTATATTATATTATATTATATTATATTATATTAAAGCAAGTTCAGATCAATGCAAACAGAGTTTACCCCAATTTCTTTCAATATGTGCCAAATGTTGCATACACGATCGGGTGTGAAATTTTGTCTATTGAAGGTTATTCTCTACAAACAATATATTCTTCTTTTCATATTATTTCTTGCAAGTCTTGTTCACTGAAAAGTGTTGGTCTATTCTGTTATCTCTATAGTTTATCATCAAGGAGTCCAAGCTAAAGACTATAGGCAGATAAACAAATGTAAATAATATATCTTCCTCGATCTTTAAAAAATATATTTTTCTAGTCCTGTAACTTGGATGTGGATTTGTCCCATAACCACACTGCAAAAGATAGTAATCGATCGCATTAACTTTTTAGTTAGGCTTACCCAATAACGGCCCTGCAATATACTGCACCGATCGCTGTAACTTGTTCGTAGGGTTATGCAGTACAACTCTGCAACCGACTGAATTGGATCTTGCTAGTAAGCTTGCTAGTAATCTTGTCAAATCGCTCTGCAACAGACCGTAACTTCTTGTTAGGTATGCCTAATATCCGCTCTACAACAGGCTGTATTCTTTTTCCAGAACTTGTCGATATGCCTGTCCAATAACCACTCTACAACAGGCTGTATTCTTTCCCAGAATTTGTCAATAGACGTGCCAAATAACCTCTCCATGACAGGCTGTATTCCATCCCTGAACTTGTCGATAGGCTTGCCAATAACGACTCAAATGGCTCTACGACAGGCTGTATTTTTTTCCAAGAACTTGTCGATAGGCTTACCCAATAACAGCTCTGCAACAGATTTTATGATATGTTAAAAATAATACAAGAGTTAGATATTCGTAAGTTTTAAAATATTTTTGTTTTAACAGTTAAAGAAAAACAACACAAAACTGCATTACAATTACATGATCGAGTTTTGTTAATTCGTTTTCCTTTGCCAAACGATTTCCAGCCGTGCTTACGAATCTAGTCCATACTCAATCCACAACGTCCAGAATGTGTACTGATAAATTTGTTTATGCCCGAGGATGTTTATTGCCAGAAAATTTTCGTTCAGATGCTACAAATGTAGTCCTGACAAAACCACGTCGGTCTGACCCTACAGTGTTATCCTTTATATATTACGAAGATGTTATATGTACTTGTGTTCGTCCTATCCTTATTAAAATGAGACTTGTTAATTATGCATTGTCACGTTTGTGCTTTATCTAAATTTTCTTAAATATATTGTGGCACGTTAAAATAGAGTAAATATTGTAATATAATGTAAGAAATGCGCATATGGTTATAGCGTCCCGTTCAAGCATTTCATAGGTTTGTGTGAATACTTGTTTGATTATTATAATTCGGTGCATTGGGAAATATTCCTTAGCCTGAAATAATTAGCCAATTAATAGAAGCAAACGTCACGGAGAGAAAGTGTTAGTGAGTTTCCATCGTGCCATGGTCAATGAGTAGCGAATTCAGACCCAACCCGCACGACTGTCTGTGTCATAATGTAGTTCTTATTAAAATCTAGTAGTGTATATTGGTGTTGTGACTGCAGTGGCAGTATTTACGGTAGGAAACCAGTAAATTACACACAAAAAACGAGAAGGAACTCGGTAGATAGCGTTTATGTTGCCGCGGTGGTAATTGTGAAGCAATTGTACTGGCGTGATGTGCATTGAAACCATGTATTGACTGGCCTAAACATGATTGGGACAAAATTCTGAATCAGTGGACTTGTTCCTAATAGCTCGTCACCCAAGATCCGAAACCAAACGCAATGACATCTGGACAAGTACAAGTCCGGCAGTGTCGTTTACATTCGGATACTATTGAATTTCACCATTGACCGAAAGGTAAGATCCGAACAACCTTGAGTCCGCAGTAAATATATAAAAACAAGCAGACGATAGCAAGGAAATAAAAGATGATAAGTATTGACAATAATTTATGCTGCAATCAGCATCAAATTTACCAAAATCAGTGTGGACATTTAAGATATTTACTGCGGACTCGAGGATGTTCGGATCAATGGTGAAATTAAAAACTATCCGTATGCAAACGGTACTACCAGTCTTGTACATGTCTAGACGTAAAAATCGGCGAACAATTGTGCATTTGCTGTAATATGACACAAACTGAATGATGTGTGTCGAGTTGTTTTGAAAATTGAACTATTCTTGATTACGACTGGCTTAAGCTGGAAAGTAGCAGATGCGAATGGGATAAACTAGTAGGGTCGGAACAAGCTCGTGTCTTCCATTGTGTTATATTGGTATAGGTTAGAACCCCCATCCCGTGATTCATGGACAGATACTCCTAATTTTCTTTTTAATGAACCCTTGTAGGTTGTGGAGTTTATTTAGCACCAACGGTACAAGACAAAATAAAAACGGGAAAAAACAATGCATACAACGAAACAGAACAAATTCTTAAAGATAAACGGCTACCTATATTGTACAAACGTGTGTTAATATTATAATCGTAAACAAAACACATTTGATTTGCATGTACACCATTAAATTGCTGAATTAGATTTAAAATCTACCTGTGTAAATGAAAAAAAATTATTTGGCAATCTCCGTAAAAAAAATCGGTAGTTTCCGCGTACCAAAGACAGATATGACGTATATGTATCCCTTCTATTCAATCTAGTCATTTAAGTGTTTAATTTCCCGATGTAAATGTCTATATGATATATCCTGTTCTTTTGTACAGCAAATATGATGCAATTTGTTGCATATAAATGCAACCAAAAGAGTGATGACGGGAAAACGGATTCTTTCTTTTTACGAACAAGTATCATTAATGCCGGATAATAGTCCATCTGTCCTAAGACAATTTAGTCCAACTCAAAAGACAAATTCTTTTTCTTAAAGCAAGTAGATACTATGTAAGATACGTTTTATGAATAGGTGGGTTTTAGGGAAAAACTAACTTTAAACGAAATTGATCTTTCAAAGATTTTAGTCATACTTTGTAACGTCCATATATATAACAGAAAACACAAGCATACATATCTTGCTCGGTCCATTTATATATATATATATATATATATATATATATATATATATATATATATATATATATACATTTGTATGCTAAAATATATGCATCTGCACAACGACGTTCTCAATTTAAGTCTTCCAGTCCAATTATCAATATCCATTTATTAGCCAATAAAACTTAACAAATATATTTAATTTTAGACTTCATGTTGTAACACTGCTGCATATAATTTCCACTCAGTTACGAGAGAGAGAGAGAGAGAGAGAGAGAGAGAGAGAGAGAGAGAGAGAGAGAGAGAGAGAGAGAGAGAGAGAGAGAGAGAGAGAGAGAGAGAGAGAATAATGTTAAGCATTTTGTCCATGATGCCGCAATATGAAGCTCTTACCAGTTAATTTGTTTCTTTTTATTTTTCAAGTTGTTTTAGTGTGTGCGCAAATTAAAAGCTTGTCATTACTAATCAATATCGTCAATCATATTTGCTCTATTATTCCATACAAATAAGAAAGGAATTAGGCTTGTGTTGAATTTTGCCTTCCACCCTTGCAAGGTATAAAAGTGATAAATATACACTTATTTGATTGAAAAAACTGACCTTGCAATGTTTTTATTTATTTTTTATTTTTTCATCTTGCGAAATTTGTTATGAAAAAATACACCCACCTACTTGGTGTATGCAGTGAATGGCTGTTTGCGCATGCGTCCTTACTGTAGTGTGTATTGCTTATATCACATAACAAAATCGCAAGAGACGAAAATATCACCAGATTGCTTGGAAGCACCTGTCATTCACTCATGACGTTACAAAGGTGCAAACTGACAGATTGTATTGTAACCAAGTTAACTATACAACGGTATCTAGCAAATGAAAATCATTATTTTAAAATACATCCACTGTGAATGAAAATGATAGTCTTTTTGCTAGCACGGGTTACAAAAGTGTTATTAAAGCACGTTATTGTTGTGTATACTATTTGCCCTCCAAACATAAATCATGATCACATCTAGAAAACAAATAGAAGCCCGGTTGATGGATAAACACAACTTGGAGCGAGCAATAAACTTTTTCCTTAAACTTTAAGACAGGATATGAAATACAAAGGTCATTTTATTACAAAGCGAACCATACCCAGAAACTAACTTTTTGTATCTTTAATTGTCGATTTTTCTTATGAAGTCGGCCGACACAAGGAATACAAGTTTGGTTCCTTTGGATTATTTTAAGTATGCCGATTTTCTATTTTTTTTAAATACAGACAGAAGCCAATACTGATTCGTTTTTTGTTTGGTTTTTTTTTACCTGTGTTACGGGAATTTTCAGTTCAATCAATGGAGCTAATTTGAAAGCGACACAATCTAGTGGGTCGCGAACGCATATCTACATAAGCCTGGAAAAAAAATTGTTTTCAGTAGTTTTATCTAAATGTTCCTTTCCATGGTTTATAATATTTTATTTTTCGACAACAAGAAGCATGGACTTCGTCTTGTGAGGATAAATGTACGTCATTTCCGGCTGGCGTCCTCTTTAGGTGGGAAATCGCAGCTAGGGGTAGTAACTGCGTTGCATACGTCTTTTCCGAATAATTAAATTATTATGTCTTCTTTACACTTGATAATTTTTTAGTTCGAGTTTAACGACTTTTAATCATGCAATGCAAATCTGATGTAAACATCAAAATGGAGTGTGGCCGGTGACCTTTAATATACGAAACTAAAACAGAACAGAATAAATATCATAAACAACCAGCAAGACGATATTTCAATATATAGCAACACGATAATATATAGAGGATATCAAATGGGCAAGGATTTAATACTGGATTTATGAAACAAGTTGAATAATGTCCAGCTTTTTGCGAGCTTTGTTGCGATTTTCATGTGAAATAGGATTACCGGATGCAAAATGTCCCACATTTACTGCAATGCATTGGTGACCTGATATTTGTAGTGTTTGATTTGATTGAGACTTTAAAGAAGACGTCGGCAAATTTATTTTTGTATCGGATTTACATCCCATATATGCTACATAGAGATGCTGTGGTTGGACAAAGATCTGTCAGGAGACCCATTCATATCCAGATTATTCTCCGAACAGAGGTGAGTTTGTTTACTTCGTTAAGTTAACAATAAAACCACACTTGTATATACGGTGGATTCTATATCTATGTTACTGATATACGCACACCACCCACCCAACTCGCTATCCCTTAGTTTTATTCGTTATTGTCGTTCTTGTCTTGTCTTGTTTAATGCCATTTTTCTTATGATGATATTGTTAAACATGACATAATGAACCTCTGTGGGAGTAGCATATCCATATTGAGAAAGCCGATATATTTCCTCAATTTCCATTTGTGAGTCAAGTTTTAAAAAATGGCCGCCAAAAATGTTGATTCAGATCAAAATATTCCAGAAGACAGGGTTAAAAACGTTTTCCCACGGTCGCAGCCAATCATTAAAGACTTTAGTTCACAATAATTTCATGATCTCATCTGGATCAATCAGAATCGCATAAAGTGATATGCTCACGTGTTATAATATCAACAATAACAACAAAAAAAAAAGAAACTGCATGCACTGTAGGAAAACAATACCGACTATGATACAAAAGCGATAGTTTACCAAACACGAAAACCCTATACATCCAGATTCTCGCGAATAGCATTCATCAAATTAGACGCAGACATAATGAAAAAGGTGTCGTTAGAGACGATACGACGGGCGTCAATGAATTCGTCCCCTTCATGCGCCAGGAGCCTGATCGATCACTCACTCACGCGCTCTATCATGACAAACGCACCTCGGTCACATAATCTATACTAATGCGTAAATGTTTCCAGACATTTAACAAATTTGTGCCGGCAGCCAAAAACAAAATGAAATGGAAATTTAGAGTAACAAATAATGTAACAATACTATACAGCGTTTCTTCATGAATAAAGAAAACCATTAATATGTATCAAGATTGTAAAACAACCATAAAATACTAAAGTTCATTCTCTTTAGTTTTCAAAACAATTAACATTAGAGAAGAGCTGTTTTCTATCACTACGTATTCCCTTTCTTTTTCTTCCGTAGTGGCACTAGCGTGACTGGCCTAGTAGGTCAGCCCCAGTGGCATTCGAACCCACCCAATTCTTCCCGGAAAACAACTACTCCACCTTGATCCATCATTCCGCAGTAATGTTAATTCATAATATGGACGACCAGTCAACAATAAACGGAGCTGCTTAGCTTAATAAGTAAAAATGCCCGGAAAAGAAAATTAAATATATAAAACCCCTAAAATTAAAACTACAATTACTTATATAATTATGTCAAATTGTCTCCTCTTGGTTATATTTGTTGTTAGATTGACAATGGGATATTAAAAATCACTCATTAAATAAAGCCCGAAAGATAGGGATTAATTTCATTATCTTGCACATAGTAAACCCACTGGACTAGTCGGTCTGGAGGTTTTTGGTCTCTGGTAGAAAGCCTTACCGTTTATTGGCATGAGTCTTCCTGTGACACCTGTGGTGCTGGAGGGTTCTGGACTAATCTCATGGACTGACACTCTCAGTCTCTAATACGGTTGGGTTTTGAACTCACCTTTCGCTTGACAATTTTGGGTATCCAGGCTGAGTGCTTTCATGAGAGATATGTGATGGGGTACATAAATAAGTTGTTGGTTCATTTAAACCAGGGACGGGCAAAGTACGGCCCGCGGGCCAGACTCGGCCCGTGACGGGATTTTGACTGGCCCGCAGACTGTTTACGGCCGTACATGATAATGTGGCCCGCGGTTAGAATTCAGTTAGAATTAGATTTAGAATTTACAATAAAATTTTTACCATGGAATTTGCCAAGAAACGTAAAGTTGACAGCGAGTGACGCGCATTTAACAAAGATTGGGTGCCTAAGTAATTTGTCACAGAAGTCGTCAAGAAAGCAGTATGTTTGCTGTGCAGTGAAAGTGTTGCCGTGTTGAAAGAGTACAACATTAGCCGCACTTATGCGACGAAACATGCAGGCTATGACAGTACTTTATCAGCAGCGGAACGGCAAACAAGAGCAACAGAACTGGACAGAAAACTTGCAAAGCAGCAGAATGTATTTCGGAAAAGCCAAAGTAGCCCAGAAAGCTGCTACTCATGCCAGCTTTGTGGTCGCCTACAACATTTCTAAGCACAGCAGATCGTTCTGTGATGGTGAATTTGTCAAAAAGTGCATGCTCGATGTAGCTGATCAAGTCTGTCCAGAACAAAGAAAGAAGTTTGAAGAAGTCAGTTTATCGAGAAAGAACTGTGGATCGCCGCATTGAAACAATTGGTGAAGACCTGACATCACAACTGAAAGGGCGTGTATCTTCATTTCAGCTGTTTTCCTTGGCATTGGATGAAAGCACTGACATTGATGACACTGCACAGTTGCCCATCTTTGTACGAGACATTTCAGATAACTTTGAAATCACAAAAGAATTGCTGTCAATGGAATCAATTAAAAACACTACTACTGTGGAAGATATTTTTGAATGTGTGGAAAATGCCATGCATACAATGCAATTACCATGGCCGAAAATGGCCAGTGTTGCTACGGATGGTTGTCCATCTTTAACAGGAAAGAAAGTTGGTCTACTGAAGAGACTGGGTGACCGTGTTGCAGAGGTTGATTGCACCAGGGAGCTGATATTTCTACATTGCATAATGCACCAGGAAGTGCTATGTAAAAGTGTGCTTGACATGAAACATGTGGATCCAGTTGAGCAAATTGTTAATTTCATCAGGACGAGAGGTCTAAATCACAGTCTAAATCACAGACAGTTTATTACACTTCTGGAAGATTGCGGCTCGGATCACAGTGATGTTTTGTATCATACCGCTGTACTCTGGTTGAGTTTGGGGAAAGTTTTGAGACGTGTCTAGGGCCTGAAAACGGAAATCTTGCTGATTTTGGAGATAAAAGGGGAAGCTACAGAATATCCTCAACTCAGAAAATCCAAATGGCTGTCAGATCTGGCGTTTGCAATTGGTCTCTTTGAACATATGAAATAATTGAACATCAGACTTCAAGGAAAGGGCACTTTTGCTCACGAAATGTACTCAACAGTGAAGGCATTCAGGGTGAAGTCAAAACAGTTTTCTCGCCAGCTCAGTCAGAATATCACAACACACTTTCCAACACTCGAAACTATGACACCCCAGATGATGTCAACTGAGAAGTACATCAATATGATACCCGCACTAGACAATGAATTTGCTCGTCGTTTTGCGGACTTCCAGAAACGTGCTGCTGAGTTTGATATCATGTCATCACCGTTTACAATTGACTTTAAAACGGTGCCGGATGTTTTACAGCTAGAATTGATTGATCTGCAGTGTGACTCTACCCTGAAAGAGAAATTCTAATGTGAAAGCATTGACAAATTTTATGCGTCACTGAATGAGTCCAAGTTTGCCAACCTGAGAAAGATGGCCATGAAACTACTTGATATATTCTGGTCTACATACATTTACGAGCAAACATTTTCGACCATGAACATTAACAAGACAAAGCTGCGTTCTAATCTAACTGATGTTCACGTGCAGTCTTTACTGAGGATTTCTACGTCCGACATACAGCCAGAGTTCAAACATCTTGTCGACAACTTTGTTCGACCACAGATGTCTCATTAATTTCAGCAGCTATTGAAGTACATTACGTTAAATTAAATACCGTTTTGGGTCTCTGTGCTATAAACTTAAAGTTTACAAGTTTAAAGTTTACATTAAATACGATTTATTCCTTGCATAGGTGGATAAATACGCGATTAAGGTGTTGATTCAGTAATCCGGCCCGCCAAGGACATCATTTTCCCATATCCGGCCCCGCCGACTGAAGAAGTTGCCCACCCCTGATTTAAACTAATTTTATATTGCCTTGATCGATCATAGGTCGAGATCGGTCGGAGGGGGTTTGTGTGGAGTGTTCACTGTGTGGAACAATCTCATTCCCGAACAATCCGGAACGTCTGTGTGGTATAATATAACTGTCACTTTATGAATAGGAGCTCAGAGATTCAGAACTCGACTCTAAAGGCATTACTTTTTGTACACTCAGGTTCTTCCGAACAGATTTCGTGTTGGATGGATCACAAGGAAGATAGGCAAAGGGCAAAAACATTACTATGCAATGTACGTACAGATTTCAGACCTACCATTCACACCTTGTACACTGACATATCTAAACGAGCAGCAGATAGGGCTAACCTCACAAATGTGATACAAGAAATATAAATATATTTCCGCGTCGCAAATAACGCGTGGTGGTTATATAGCTGTATCATAAGGGAAATTGCCAGGAGCTCGATGGGCTAATTGCCCTGGTGCGAAATACCTAATTGGATATAATTAATTTAGTCCTGGAACTCGTTTCGATATCAGACTCGATAATCAAGATCAACCAAGACCGGTTGAGTATCCAGTAAATAAGATTGATCAAGCATGTAATGTTCATGATGTAGCATATAAAAGTAAATATTTGCAGCAGCGGCTTCTCGCAGATGAGAAATTGACTCATGAGTTAAATGGTACACCTAATAAATCTCAGAAAAATTCGCTACTTTCCTAATAGAATCTGCTATGAAATTTAAACTAATGCTCGGGGCTGGTAATTAATTATATAACTATTATAATTCAAACCATTTATCATTCCCCGAGAGGATATTAAAGAGGTAAAGCAGCGATTAGCAAACTTGCTACCTCAGCAAAAGTTCACGTAATGTTGCTACACGACAGGCAATACGGCAAATATATCTACCACCACCTATAAAAATCAATATGAACATTTAGATGTTAATACTGTTACGTATCCGCTCGTTCAAAGTAACACAAAGAAAGAGTGAAGACAACAAGCTTTGAAAATTTTAACAAATTAATTTATTTTCCTAGAAAACATGAAATATTGTGAATATGTTAAACAAGACTTAGGATTTATGGACACTATCCAAATTGTTTGTAAAGATCAACATTTTCTTCTATTTGTATTTGTTTTTTCCCTTTCTTCTATGTCTATTTGCCTTTCCCTTTCTTCTATTTGTTTTTGTTTTTCCCTTTCTTCTATTTGTATTTGTCATTCTTTTTCCCGTTCTTCAAATTGTCTTTGTGTTTCCCTCACTTCTATTTGTCTTTATTCCTCTTCATTGTAAGAAGGTGATCTCATTTGTTCTTTTTGTAATTGTATTTGTTCTTTTAATAATTCTATTTGCCTATCCGTTTTTTTTTCTTATAATTTTATTCTCATTTGTTCTTTTTGTAATTTAATTTGCCTTTCTCTTTCATTCTTTTTTCCTGTATCTGTTTCTCTAAATTGAAAGTTAATTTGTTCTTTCTGAAACTCAAATTTATATTTCAATTTTAGTTCTGCCATTTTAACGTCAACCTCAGTTAAAATCTTACTGACAGATGCCAAAACACTTTTGTCAAAGATATTCTTTTCTACCAAATGTTGAACTAAAATTTTCTTAATTTCCTGTTCGGTTAAGGAAACTTTTGCTTTCGATTGGTCATACTTTCTGGTAATTTCAAACAATTCATCTTTCCTAAAATTAACCAACTGTTCTTGAGTTTAAGTAGAAAGAAAACCCTCCACTCTTGACACGTTTAGGAAGAAAGCTTGTAGTTTTCACTAAAATTTTAAATAAAATGAACTAGGGCAATTTAAATTTCAATTTTTGCCAATCTCAAATATCCTAAAGGACGAGAGACCAATTTCTTTATGTTATGTATCGGCTCATTGAAAGTAACACAAAGAAAGCGTGAAGAGTGAAGACAACAAGCTTGGTAAATTTTAACAAAAATGAATTATTTTCCCAGAAAACATGAAATAATGTGAATATGTTAAACAAGACTTACGATTTATGGAAACGTTTCAAATTGTTTGTAATGTAAAACATTGGTCCTGTAAAAAATTCTAAACACAGTCTGAAGTTCAGTTCCGGTCCAAAATGGCGGATGAAGACGTCAGACGAAGGCTAACAGAAAAATCCAGAATTTACACAGTAAAGCACAGTTTTTATTGCTCCGTTCCAATTTAGAATATTTTCAAAAAATGTCTTTATCCAAACCAGTAATGTTGTTCTCCAGGAAAACAATTATTTAGGAAAACGAAGTAACATTAGCTCTACTAAAAAAACATGTTTTTCTTCGTAGACATACGAACAGACTTCTAGCACAAAAATACCTTTTTAAGGTAATAGAAGTTGTATAACTCCTAAGATATTACAATAAACTCCTACTCTGACAGTAAATGACTCTATGACTATCGACTCTACGACTAAAACATTAGCATATAAAGGAAGCTAATACGTCATTTGAATTATCTGCCAATTGTTTTTATAGTTATTCCTGAATGTGTACTTGTAATGAATTTGCCATCATACAAAGCACGTGCTCACATGAGTCACATTTAGGACTCAAGTAAACACGATGTTTCTCAACAACATATTAGACTCATATTGACATCAAATTGATAATTACATTTTATGAAATAAAATGAAATAAAAAGATTTATATAAAATTGATTCCTTAACTTACACTCACTTAAACTACAGGGTCGTAACAATGACTCTAATGAAGTTCATCAAGAGGATATCTTGTTTTTACCACACGATACCACTAAAATTGGCAAACGTCAATACACATACAGATACGCGTTAATTGTCGTTGACGTTGCGTGAAGATATAAAGAAGCGGAACCATTATCAACAAAACAGCATCTGAAGTTGAGACTGCGTTTGAACGAATTTATCAGCAAGGATCTGGACCACATAGTGGTCTACGATGGCTAAAACTATTACAGGTTAATATTGACAAATAATTTCTTGCTGCAGTATCATCGTTGATGAACAAGCACAACGTTAAAGTCAGACGAGGACACACGCAAATTCAACGTGATCAGACAATCGTTCAACGATTTAATCAAACACTTGATGAGCGGTTATTCGGATATTTATATGCGAAGGAAATATCCGCCTACTTTAAGACAAAAGATTGATCTCGTGAATGGGTTGCAAGGTTACCAAGTGTGATAGCTGCGCTGAGTCAGGAAATTACTAGTGTGAATTCTGTGAAACAGTCTGATGCGATCACAAAAAATATATAAAAATATATACCGATAAAACGTGAATCTTTCTCTCAACCAGTAAAAGTCAATTTTACAGTTAGATATTTACACGTACCTGGCGAACTTGACGGTGGTAGGAAAAGAGCAACTGATCCTATATGGAGTGTGACCACATACACACACACACGCACGCACGAACACACACATACACACAAACGCACGAAGAAAGGCCCATCGGTAGACCTGAAATCTATCGATTAGATTCAATGGCTCCTCAGAGTAGAAATGTTGTCGAACAATTACAAATAATTTATGCGGATACGCAATTACTACCAAGCACACTTTTATAACCTTACATTCAAGACATGTCAGCATCATATTTTTGCCTGTGTGACCAAGACTACTATTAATTCTATCAACTGTAAATTTTCTTGGATTATTACTCGAATATTGCCACAATATTACTGCGTGACAATTTGCGCAATGATTATTATTTCGTCGCTTTTTAACATCATAATAAATTCAGTATCTATATAAAAATCGCGAGTTTTTGTCACACTGTTTATAGCTGGCTATTTTTTCTATTGATATCGACTTTGTTAGTGATTTCTTCTGTTATTACGCAATCCATGATAAACCGTTTCAGTTGAGATATTTTTCTGACTGGAGATACTGCGATATAAACTAAATTTGACCACTTAATACGATTATCGATAACCCAAGTAGTATGAGTTAGAGTTAATCCCTGCGAGGAATGAATCGTTATAGCGTATCCTAATGTCCATGGCGATTTATTCATGTTTAACGCGCTCTCAACCATAACATCAGCGACTAAAACAATATAATTTAACACAAGATTTGTATTCCTCTACCAGGAATCTCAGCATCAACATTTTGTTGTCTAGAATCTGCTGTGTGATAACATAGCGGTACAGGTAACGCTGAAGACTTTTCCTTATGTAACGTAAATAATTTCTTTTGCAGTTCATCACGAACTATCTTTTACTCGCAACTCTCAAATCAGCAGGTTTCCATAGGATCCAAAAATCTATCATAGATGTTTCTGAAATTACTTGACGCATTACCTCACACTTTATTTTATCTGGCTGTAGTCTTATTAACTTTTTAAACTCTTATCAATGGCTCTATGGTCATCATATATTTCTTCCTAATAATCTACAAATCTTTTCATCCACTCATGTGGAAACGACCCAGTAAAGGGTGGCAGTTGACCAAGATCAACACACATCATTACAGCAGTATATTTTAATAACAGCCAATCAAGAAATATTTTTGGTACCTCCAGCGACACCGTCCACAGGGTGTCGGTGTCAAGGTCTTTTTGCCCTCTTTATATATGATGGTGAAATCGTAGTTTGCTATAGATGCAACTCATATACGTTCCAATAGCGTCAAGCTTTGCCGTCCAAAGAATGTACATCAGTAAGTTGATGACCGTCACCATCTCGAGGGAGGAATCTACTAGATAGTCATGGAATTTATCCGTTATTCCACATTTTAACACCAGAAGCTCGAGCTTGTTGGCTGGATAAAGAAATTCGCTGGGTCTCAATCCGTGACAGACGTAAGCAATGATCCTTCATAAACAAACTTGCGCTTGAATTAGGACTGTGTATAAACAAAAGTTGTCAGCATCAGTATGCACGATACAGCGTAATCGGTAAATGCTAAAATTGGGAAGAGGTCAACTTGTCTATAAGGTTCGCAAAGGTGGCTTCTTTGGCAGCTCCCACAGTGAAAGGAGCTGTTTATTAGAATTTAGACATGTTTTTTACGATACTCTTTGGTCGTTCAATGACACTCTAATTGAGTGTTTAACGGATGTGGTATCTGCGAAAAAAAATCTCAATTAAGCCACGATAGTAATCCGCGAATCCCCAAGCTGTCTCAGCTCTTTAATTCTGTTAGGCTTTTGACAGGTCTTAATAACATATATTTTCTGTGAGTCAGTCTTGATAACCTTCTCAGATATAACGTGACCCCGATAAACGACTGAAGACCTGAGCAACGTACATTTAGAGGGTTTTAGCTTAAGACCATGCTGGTGTGAACGTGAGAACGTTGTCTCTAAATGGTCCATTTGCTCATCGAACGTTTTTTAAAAAATGGTGATATCTATGACAATGAGGAACTCATTGAAGTGCATTTCATCAATGTATTTCTCAATAAGGCGTTAACATGTAGTTCCAGCGATGCATAAACCAAAACTTAACCGAGAAGGCTGTGTATTGCTTGTGTTCTTCCTCCATCTCACTTGCCAACATCTTGATCTTAGGTCCAGCTTGAAGAAGAACTTGGCCACTCCCAACATATAAACGGTATCATGAAATCGCGGCAGCATGTCGGTGTCCTTCTGGGTCTTTGCATTCAAGGTCTTGTAGTCAATGCAGAAACGTAGGCTGGTATCTTGTTTTTGGACAAACACAACATTAGAGGAGTAAGGACTATCAAATTCCTTGATTCCACCAGCATCTAGCATTTTCTTAATATGCTGACATACATCCTCATACACCCCATGGGCTATTATTTTCTGTGGGTGCTTGAAACGTCTCTCATAGTTGCGTAAAATCTTATGCTTGACGAGGTCAGTCTTTCCCAAATATGCAGACCCATTTGGAAATACGTAGTCACATTTGTCCAATACTTGTCCGTATCAATCCAGTTGGTATGGGGTCAGATTTTCCATATCGATTTAACCCTCATATCTTCCTGAGTAGAATGTAAACTGTCGTCCGGGAGGTAATATGAGAAGCTATGTAGTCAACCACGTTGACTTTATTTGAGATATACATCGTACTTGGGTCTTACTGTCCACAATTGGCAGACATATTGCAAATCTCTACTGGAACATTGTAATGTGAGCCATGTTGATTAAATCTTATTACTCTTGGACAAACTGTAAAAGTTCAGTTTCATAAATTCTCTGTAATCGTTTCGGTTATATGAGCATCATCATTGCGGGCGATACCTCTCATGGCACTAGCTTCATGCGGCGCAATGTTGTCAGTAAGCACATTAGTAGATTTTACTGTAAACGACTTACACTCCATGCTAACCATATTAATCTTACATGCATCTCGAATTCTATCCGTAGGAGGCTTTTCTAGCATGTAATCACTATGCAAACAAATGACATTTATTTGTCCCTATAACTACAGGACAGGTATGGTTGGACTATGTATCTGGTACCACTAAACTAGGGATACTAAATTCAAAATCACACAAAAACGGCCTTAAAGATGGATACTCAATGTGTCCTTGGTAGGTGAGAAGAGAACCATATGCAATAGTGACGTTAAGACTCAGGGAGAGAGAGAGAGAGAGAGAGAGAGAGAGAGAGAGAGAGAGAGAGAGAGAGAGAGAGAGAGAGAGAGAGAGAGAGAGAGAGAGAGAGAGAGAGAGAGAGAGAGAGAAAAGCACTGGCGTATGACTAAGTACCAAATAGAAACCATTTGATACGGTAGTCACCGTGGACCTACCGTCAATAATGGACATTGTTAAAGTAAAGGCTACTAGTATTAGAAGAACAAACCAAACTTTGAAATAGCGTATTCGGGCCTTTAGGATGGTTACCTGCCCCCCTACCGTATAACCATCTAAAGATGCGGATACTATTTAAATGATTATCTCTACCATAGTCACGCCATTGGTTGTTAACTCGGTTTCCGTTTTCCCGATTTCCTTGTTTTTTGTATCGGCTACTACTGCTTTAATGGCATGGTTCATTGTTGTCATTTCGACCTTGGTTGTTGTTACACTGTCCTATGTTAATTTTCGTCAGTTCTCTGATGCACAATTACTGTTCATATTTCTGTTTAGTAAAAGCGTTGATTTGATATCGCAATCTCTCTGTTTGTAGCATCCTCGAGTTGGACGCTCTCTCTCTCTCTCTCTCTCTCTCTCTCTCTCTCTCTCTCTCTCTCTCTCTCTCTCTCTCTCTCCCTCTCTCTCTCTCTCTCTCTCTCTCTCTCTCTCTCTCTCTCTCTCTCTCTCTTGTTCTCGACTTTCGTGTTCTCCGTCTACAAATGGCTGGTGGTCTACTATTTTGTTTTTAATTGGGCCAACGAACTTCGGCAAATTTATCTTCTTGTCGACCATCCTAATCTCTCACAATAACTCCTGATTGCTAGAGATGGTGTCTAACTTGTAGCGAGTCTTCAGAAGGTCAATTCTCAGAGAAAACCAAAACTTCTGTCTGAGGAGAAAGTCCTTATCCTCTTCTCTGGTATGGCCCGCTTTAGTCGCGGTTTGTAGAAATGTTCCAATCTACAGCCCAAGGTAGTCACAGATTTCCTTTCTCTTTGTAAGGAGTTAAAAATTTCTTGCATAATCATGCCTTGATATATCTCCAAATGTAGTATCTAAGCGTCTCAATATAGCCTCTCTCTCTCTCTCTCTCTCTCTCTCTCTCTCTCTCTCTCTCTCTCTCTCTCTCTCGTGATCTCTCTCTCTCTCGTGATCTCTCTCTCGTGATCTCTCTCTCGTGATCTCTCTCTCGTGAGCGCCTGAATCATAATAGCCGGAGGATATTCAAGTAGGAGACATTTTACTTCGAATTTACACTCGTTGTATGTGACGTCACCTTCTGTATTGGCTCATTCCCTAAAAAGAATGCGATCTTTGGTACTACAGTGGAAATGATTGGGGTAAGCGTAACAGTGAGAGCGGAACAAGTGCACTGCGATATGTCTAATAGTGCTGAAGCACCTATACTCACCTTAGGATTGGCATCTACACTCGGTATAAAGAGCTGCCTGAACGATACTTTCCTGATACCTGCGAAAGGAGTGCTTTGCGACAAAAGGGTAGAAGGTGTATTACAGGCTTGGCTGGGGTTTACGGATAGTCTTGATAGAGGTGCAACGAATTTAAGTTGGGCCCCAACTGGCATTATCACATACTCTTTCATTGTAAGTATAGGAACTGTAGTGGTACGTGTTCCGCTAATATGCAAGATGTCGTTTCCTTCAAAAAAGACTATGGTTCAAATTAATAAAGCAATAAAAAGACTCAACGATTACTAACAGTATAGATACCTAAATTACCAAATTCAAAAGAAATTATAGATTTACAACATGCATATCAAGACACATGAGCAGAAACAAAATGTGTAAATATTAGTCAGCTCATATTACAGTCATTATCGTCGTCGTCATCTTCATCATAATGGTCGTCATCATCGTCTTTGTCATCATCATCATTGTCGTCGTCATCATTAGCCATTTTTTTCACACTCAGGGTACTATACCCCATCCACCTGGCCGAATTGTGCATTGCTAATATCCGTTAACAACCATTTTATTTTCAAAATGGCTCTCTAATAGGCTCTCTGTTGTTATGTCCCTTGCTCGTTGCCTATATCTGTGAACAGGTTACTGTCTCTAAAATTTTCCAATGCAACCAACAATCCCACAGTTTCCTATTTCAATGGCCTATTTCTTAATTTCGATTCTTTCTACCTCTAAGTTTAATGTTTCAAAATGGTATTGGTACTGTGTGAGTTAGTAGTGTACTGGGTCATCCTAGCGATAATGAGAAGTCTATGTTAAAAACGGGTCCTGTCATTCTTGCAACAATGGGAACTTAATATGTCGAACTATTGGGTTTATCTAGCAACAGCGAATCTTGGGCATGTCTAGAGACAAAACAATATTATGTCTGTTTAGCGTCAAGAGGAATTGAACATTGGGTTAAATAGGGACACTGGATTGGGTCTCTATAAGAACAATAGGAATGATAACGTCACGGCACTGGACATTGCGAATAATGTCCGCCAGGCGTTATATAAAGTTAGACGTCCCGCTCCGCCAGGCGTTATATAAAGTTCTATGTCCCGCCCCGTAACGCATTATAGCTTTATACCGTGATTTACGGACAATAAGGATTTACCATTACAAAATACATTGGGACGATTCACGGACAAGATTTATACGGCCATAACGTTTGATCTGTATAGCGACAAAAAGAATATTTGGTCTTTATAGGGACAGTAGGAATGGAACAGGTGGGGTGACATCTCCGTACTGGACATTGCCAACAATGTTGCAACAGGCTGACATCAATCGGGCAAAACAGAGACAGCGAAAAAAAAATATAAAGCCTGGCGAGACGGGATATATAATTTTATAGACATAGAATCACATATCAAACAATCCATAGTGATGAGTGATCATCTAAAATTAAATTTGCATACAAAACAACAACTCATGCTAACAAAATCCACGTTACTTACCATCACTACATTGTGCAGAAGGATATTTTATCTCCAAAAGACAATTACCTACAATGACCTTAACAAGAGTTAGTGGTTTTAGTCACACTACTACACATTCACACAAACGAAACACATTGGACAGGGTGAATGTTTTTTTTGTCAAGGGAAGAAAACAAACACGCAAGCGCATACAAATGTACGCGAGCACACAAGCAAAATACACATACAAACACAACACACACACGAACGAACGCATGCATAAAAACATACAAACACATACACAAACATTTTTTGTTAAATGATGGTTTTTGCTAATTGAGGAAAACAGACACACATACATACATACACACAAATACATAAACGTACGCTAATGCACACAAACTCATAACAATTTTTATTCAAACGGCCAACAACTATCAATAAAACAATTCACATAATATTAAAATATCTCATTTTTACATTCACACAACCGAATCCTAGCAATACAACAATTCATATAATATCAAGGAACACATTTTTGACAAGGTTAACAACGTTGCGAAAGCTGGTTAGACCTACTCTGATGAAGGTCATTAGACCATTAAGTACATTACGTTTCCTAGCTAAAGACAGGAAATATCCATAACGGTCATAAAACCATTGATCTACTTTTTCATTTTTTCTTCCACAGTCAAGATCAGAATAAGTTACTAAATGTTCTATTGGAGACCCAAGACAGCGTTGATGAGAAAATTCACAAAATATTGTCCACACACCATACCTTGTAATTTCAGGTTAATGAAGCAAGTCGTCTGGGCATTTCTTCTTATAAGTCAATGATGTCATATTACAAAGGCCGTAGTCTACACAAATTAAAATACTTCACTCAAACATCGTGGGTACACTAGACGGCTATCTTGTCGGTTCCTGGTAGATGGCTGTCGTCCGTGTTGATGACATGAGATTGAAGGTCTTTACATTTGCCATGAGGCAATTCATCTTTAGCACACACGACAGGATTCCAAGAAGTGGGTGCATGAACTGTTGTTCAAAAGATAATAAAGTTACCAGGTATCCAGGGATTTTTTAATTGTTTTTTCCACAGGTAATGATAAGTCATCAATTTCAATCCAGGACCTTTTGCTTGACAATCTGTGACAAGTAAACGTCTGTTAGTTCCGAGATTCGATATGACTGATCTATAGAGCACTCAGTGGAGAGGAGAAATGATCACGCAGATCCTTATACCAATGACTAAGCACTGCTTTGTCGAAGATGAGACCCCAAAAGTCCTCCAGATACTCGTCCAATTTTTCTTCTTAGCTTGTCATCAGGCATTAATCGTGTTCATTTTGACTGGGATGATCGTTCACATATCCATAGTAATGTTTCTTGGTCAACGCAGTAATGTTTTCTGCCAGGTGTGTAGCAAAAGAGAATCTAAATATTGTTCTTGTAATGATCATCTGGACCTCTTCGTCTTTGTCTTTGGGTTATGCTTCCACAATATTGTTCCATTCCATTTCCAAAGATTATCTACTATTCAAAGAGGGAGAAGTGTCTTCCATATATTTTAATAGTCAAGAATTACTTCTCTCAAATTGTTGATTTGTATCGTACTGTCGAATTCGGTGTTCAGCATTACGTTCACTGTCTCGGTCAGAGTATCTGCAAACTGAAGTTCCACATGCAGTGGACCGGATTTTTATAGGGTAGCATTGTGCCTCGTCGCTGCATTCTTTGGAGTGAAATCAAATGCCCACACATTGTAGCCTCTTGCATAATCGTCGTACGAAATGCCGTGGCTGGTGTTGGTCTCTAGCTATCAGGTGGCTTCGCACAGGGACAAGTACGATCTCAAGTAATTCTTTTGAGTAATGTTAGGTTCAAAGGGTCTGGTTTTTCCATCGCGACTGACTTCGATCTTGAACACTTTGTAGTGCTTAAATTCTAAAGGATTGGTAGTGACGACACCGTTGAGAAATTCGTGGTTGACAATGCCAACCACTAAACGTTTAGGTAACTCTCTTTGAATCAGATGATCTTTGATCGGAGTTCAGCTGCAATGGTGAAAAGTTTCACTTTCATGCGTGGAATCGAATATTTGGCGGTCGTTTGGCTCAAGAAAGTGTGGCTCATATTATTTCCCACTTTCACGCGTCGCACGTAGAGTGTAGCTTCTTGAATGATGGCTTTGTACTCCTTGGCATGGGCCATCAAATGTAAAATGGTACTTCTACGATTCAGTCTAAGGAAGGTATCTACTACGTTTAGCAAATACTTTTTTGCAACTACAAGCCCAAATGCAAACAATCCATTAGTTCTAAAAAAAACGGATGTGCAGAATGTTCTTTCAATGGTCGTTGAAGCTCTTATCGTGAGGATCGTCATCTGCTGTCAGAGATGTGTTGTTTAGATTGTTCTCGCCTGCTGTGTCTGGTTTTTATACCACGCAAGCATCCAGAGCTGTGTTCTCAGCAACTTTCCAGTACGTCAAGAGATTTTCCATATACGCTATGTAAGGGTAGGTATCATTGCTGCTGCTGACTAGTGTGTTATTCGAGTACGAATCCACTTCGTTGAACAAAGAATATATGAAATTGTTGTCGGGAGCTACTCTAGCGTCGGCCCCGGAGCGGTGTTGTCCGTTTTAATCACTTTGAATTTCAAGTACATCTAACTGCTATTTCAGATCAATATAATTTTTGAGTTCTCCTTTTCTTTCAAATTTGATTGAGGCTGAGGTCGTCAAAGAGCTGATGGGATGAAATTCTACCAATTGAGATCAATTGACATTCTTGCATCTTGATCAAAGTAGGTGTCATGGCAAAAATTTCCACTTCCAATTTGGAACATTCGCAACATTCTCGGTGCATCTGTTTTTTATCTCCCTGTGATTTAATAATCAAAAACGTCTAATTATGGAACGGTTCTTCTTTTTTTTGTCTTTCTAGCTTTGGAGGTATGAAGTCATCTGGAGGGCTGTCATTGTCACCGTCTCTTTCTGCCTTGTACTTGCTGTGGCATCGAGCAAACTGAAATGTATGACTCGGAAGCATCCAGGGTATTCATAGGAGTTTCTCTTGGACCCAAAATGTAAGACATATTTGCTTACCGTCAAGAAAGTTTCTTTGGGACTCTGAAGATGATGACATGTTGGAGAAATTCTTTGCCTTGCGTCAAAGCAGCATCTATCCAGGCGTGCAATTGTCGTGTCACCATCGGGTTCAAGACGGTGACCAACGAACGAAACATCGATTTTAACATATCTCGTAAACCATGTCCTCGCTTTCTAGCGACTCCTATGATACATGACTTACGAGTCGTTAGAGAATCTTTTAAGAATATGAAATTTTATCCTAACATTTCTTGTGGTGATTGTAATATTTTGTCCCTATCTCCTTTTATAGCAATATTGACAGTGTTACAATACGACTTATAGCCGGACAAATAGTGAGGATGTAGACATTCGCGGTGAACATAATAGCTGTTTTCACCTTCCTGCACATTGGTGGTGCCATAATCCATTTTGAAAGGAATGACTCGCAGTAACGGTACGGAGGTGTCTCTCACCATATTGTACTACACCACATCGGAGTACACAGATATCAAATTCAGTCCTTGGTTTAGTTTGCCGGGAATTTAATAATAAAAAAATCTAGCAAACTTCAAGTTGTCGGCAATAAGTGGTCTGTTGTTACCCTTGATTATCTTGATATCTGAACCCATTATGTTAAACAAATCCGGAGAAAATTTAATAGCCAACGTTTGGCAACCGAAAATTTCATAGTAGGCGATTGTGGTACTCGATCGTGACACTTCATTTGGTTTTGTCCAAGGCTTGGCCAAACAGCACATTGAAACTGGCAGCAATCGTATCCACCAGATGTTGAGCAACAAATTAACAGCCTGCGAAACTTTTCCACATAAAGATATATCGTGGAGTATCGGGGAACACTTATCGTTACATATTGGCATCAAGAGCTTCGTTTTCATTCAAGTAATGTTGTACCTGGTCGTTCAGAACTTCGACCGTAAAGGTATTTTGATTTTCAGGGATGTTTTTTATTTGTGTAGGGTGAATCATTTCAACTAAAGCCACTTCCCAATGTAAAATTATTTGTTCATTATTCCAGAGTTATGCTGTCTGAGGGGTCGCTGCAGGTCAGAAGAGTGTTTTAAAGAGGATTGATGTTATTGTTGTTTTGGGTGGTGACTGTTAGGAGAGTAACTGAAGTTGGGCGCAAGGCTCCTGTTGTGACAGTTAGAGGAATAGTTCAGGGAAGGATTAGGAAGAACGTAGCCGATGCAACTGCAGAATAAGATTGTTCACAATTGTTTGTCTCCTTGTTGCACACTCAAAATTGATAATGACAGCACCGATGACACAATACACCACAAAGATTTGGCAGCAAAATACGATTTGCGTTTTACGCACACGTTCACCACACCACATGCACATAATCTGCTTTTGTAGAGCTTGCACACATTAACTGGGTGAAGGACTGGTCAATGCTGTAGTGGTTGAGACCGTGTTGAAGCGCATGATGGTCACTTCTATTTATAGTTGATAACTTGTAAAGAATCAAAACTGGGAGGATAACGTGCTTTGACTTTGACACGCCCTTTTCCCATTTTACGGGTTTATTGCTCGAGAATGCTTTCTATGTCTCACATTTCATCTTTTATTTTGGTCACATGTTGTAACTCGGGGAAGTAAAACGTTCCTTCTAACACTTCCCCATTCATGTTTGCCAATTTATCGACTACAGGATGTCGTCCACGTGCTCGTCCTGTGATACGAAAGAATTCGGTTGTCCATTTGGGTAAGTAACCTTTGTCGAAAATGCATTTTGGTTTTGGTAATGCGTACACAATCTCCCATCCTCAACACTTCACGTTTTTTAGGGACACTCTCCGCAGAGGATGTACCAAACATGCACTGCTTAAAAGCTGTCAGTTCGTTGGTGGGAGTCACTTCTTGTGGGGGCACATCCAACGCTTCGATGGCAAGATTGGTTGTCCGCATGGAACAGGCGAGGTAAGACGTCAATGTATTTGAGAGTGTGTTGATGCGTAAAATATTTCCACACGCTCTTTCAGTGTGGGTTGATACTGGCTATGGTGTCATGATTGTCATTGGTGAAACAATGAATATCTAGTTTCTTCAATTCTTTTGGAAAGCTTGAATCAGAAATTCGGTGCCTTTGTCGGTTTGATATCAAAGAAGATGACGATCACTTTGTTCTTCACCAATTTTAAGGCTTCGAACAAATTTAAGCGAGCATTGTGTGTCAGGTAGGCGGCAATGATGACATTTCCAAATTCGTCGCCCTCTGCAATGTCCAGTTCTTTTTCACAATTGACTAAGACTAAGTCTTCAAGAAGGACGACCACGTGTTTCACTATTTTAGTTTTGTTGCGAATTATCTGGAAGTAGGGGAAGGATCGGACAAATACTCTATTTTGGGTAAACACAGTCGTTGTGCCATTTCACCCCACAAAGAATTTAACATCACTTTGGTAAATGACCCCCTTCCTTCCTTTGTCTCGATGTTGTCTATAGAAATTCTCTTCTACTCCAAGTATTTCTCTTTGAATTTATTTTTGTCCTGGGTAGTGTGGCACCAGGAAGGATAGCGGCTGATTTTTTGTTTCAGTTTCAAAATAGCATCCACGTAAGTCTGTGTAAATTAATTTCTGTCTCTCGTTACCCTTGTGGTATCATACTATCATGGTAAAGTGGTAAATTTGATACACTTATAACAGTCGGTAACCCTTATCCAGATCTTTAAACAATTCCACGCTTTACCACTTGACAGTCAATGCGAATTCTTCACGGGTGTACTCACAAGGTTGGTCTTGGTTGCACGATTTGGCACGAGTATGGCACAAGGGAAATATCAGTTTCCCTTGGCACAAGTGAGGTAAAACGAGATGAAGTTCATTGGATGTAAGAATTCAGACTTGATCAATCCTTCGTATTGTCAAATATTATCCAGGTTGATGTGTTCCGTCTGCAAATCTGGGTGTCCTGGAAAACGTGGCAATATTTACACGCAAATACACGTTCAAGTATTTGATTTTTGTCTCCTTTCTCCTTGTTGGCGTGGTACAGCAAACAGTCGGCATTAGTCCTTCCTTCCCACAAACTCTGCCTGGTTTTTTGTGGGTTTACTAACTGGTAACGTTCTCCAGTATCTTTTTTCAATTAGCGATCGTACTAGTGATCCCACATTTCCACCGTTTGGTATCCTTGCTGTTCTAACTTCAAGCGCCGTTGACAAGTGGCCTGGTACAAGTCTTCTATGGTAAGTTGCAAATATCTTGAGTGTCACGTTGAAGATAACAAATGGAACATCCGTGAAATAAGAAACCGTTAAACTCGTACACCATCGTGGCGTTTTCTAAGTCTCAGCAATTCACCGAATACGTTCCGATGGTCTTTTCACCTAGTCCGTTTCAAGCATGTTGGATCTATTTGTGTTCCTTGCCACACAAGTAACGTAGCCTGCCCAGAGTTTTGACCTAGTATTGAAGATTGACGAAGTTATTCGTTTGAGAGCAGATGACAGCAAGGGTGTTTTCTGGCATGAATCGTTGGCGGTAAACTATGGAACACGCTTTGGAAATGGTGCAGGATTTTTTCAAATAATCAATCCGGCCGTTCTCCATGAATAATTTTCGACAATTTCCACTGCAACGGCTTAAAATGTCAACCTCGGAACGACAATACTTTAATATTTCTTCCTGAAAGTCAAAGGGATCCGAGGCGTGAGTGTGGTACAAAGCGTAGAAAACTTCTCGTTGTTTGGTAAGCATGTTGTTGAGGTCGTAGTAGTGATCATCAGGCGAATGGGGTAGAACGGTGAGCTGATTGGATTCGGTATTGAAAATTGCGCTTAATAGCCTTGGCCATTTATAACATTCCAAACGTTTTAGGCATTCGGCCCAAAGACATGGCCAAGTAACTCATCGAATCTTTACACCGCACCTATCACAATTGTTGCAGATTATTTTAACTACGTTCAAAGTCAGTTTAGGACGTTTAGTACTTTGTTCCGTATAGTATTTGAAAAGAAATTGTCCATTGCATCCTGAGAAATAGTGAGCCATCACCATAGCATTGCTATGGCAATCTCCGTAACGTTCCATGTCCTCTAGGTTCTATGTTTCTTTGAAGTGGCCTAAGAGCCATTGGGCGAAATCGGCCAGTGTTAGGACCACGAAAGATTTGTTCGCGTCGTCCAGAAATCCTGCTACAGTGAGTGCATTGTTTAAAGATAGGCTCTTTGATGCACTTCTCGCACGCTTGATAGCTACGCAGACATTAGGAATGTAAATACCAGTTTGTTGGAGGCATTTGAAATCGGAAAAGATAGAATTGCCTTTTTCTGGTCATCTTCCTCTTTTATGTTTGAAATGGTATTTTTGAATGTAGCATTCGCGTGCGTTCCAAGTCCACGATTTGGTGACAAATGCGACATCGTTTCTTTCCTGAACATACGCCCGCCTTGGCATTATTGGTACGTATGCCTTGTCAACAAGTATGGTACAAATCTCAGGAGTTAGTAGGCACTTTTCTGCTATGAACCTTGCGTCTTCTGATGTTGTTAGTAACAGATAGGTCTGACAAACGTGCGCTGACACTTGGGCAATGCACTCCTTATTGTCCTTCGTCAAAACAATTTAAAGGCAAAACATCTCTCATATTTCAATCCACAATGCATGTGTAGCTCTCGATTATTATACCATTAGTCACATTTATCACAATAATAACTGTATCCCAGAAATCCTGAGACACTGGTAATGGGATCGAAATATTCATCGTGATGATAGACGTGAAAGCATTTCCCGTCTTTGACATTTTTGCATGGAAACAACATACGTCCGCGCATTTCTTGAGGGTGTACTTACAATGTACAGCATGAAGCCAAGACGACTTGCAATTTTTGCATTTCAGTAGTGACCCAGGGTGCGTTTTTGGACAATCTAGCTTTTCAAACCAGGAGTTTTGCTTCATTTCTTTTTTTTTTTTGATCGGTCCAATTATTGAATAGATTTGTAGGCTCTTTTCCATTCTGTAATGACGTTCTTGTCGGCATACATTCGTCCCACCTCAATAACACGGGCTAAACCCATCAATCTTGTATTGAGGGTAATTAATTCGGACGAGGCTCATTTTGGTGTTTCTAAGGTCGTCCACCAATAACATTTTTTTTTGCGTCTTTTTCCTGTGGGAAGAGAAATATGGGTCACGTACACTTTAGATTTTCCATCGGTGAAGTGAAACTTGTCGTTGTATTTATGTTCATGTTGAATCTTATCGATAAATGTGTCGATTCTTCTAGGCTGCTAATCTAGATCCAAACAGGCGACTTCATACCGTCGTGCTAAATAGAAATTCTCTCGCGATCGTATTCTTTGGTTTTACATTGTCGTTTCAGTGTGGTTAACAAGGAATACCACGCACCGGTGATTAACTCTTCTGTTTTCTCCAGTGGTACGTCGGACATGAAATCCTTAAATTTAACCGAGTACGGATATATTGTGGCTCTAAATTTTCCAGAGGAGCGTTTTTCATTCTCTCAAATGTGGTAGTACTTTTCAGATGTTATTAATGGTGGACTTTTCTTTGACGAAGACTCTCTAGGTCTGGATTCTGGCTCATTCGTGTCGTCTTCAAAATCATTGGCACGAATTTGAGCCAAGACTTCAGCTACAGTGTGAGATTATAAATCATGTTTATGCCTCTTACTTTCTTTTTTGTTCTCCATGCAATGATGCGATCGTTTCATGTTAAGTGCCAAAAGTTAAATGAAAACATTTCAAATGCCATGGTCCCCTTTATATCAAAGACAGGTCAATTTCTTGTTCATATAAGGGGTAAGTGTCTTCCCACTAAGTATTCATTTCACTTTCAATCCGACCAAAATGATGAAAGAACCAACACAGATCTAACTTCTGACTACCCCCCTCCTTTCGAGACAAAAAGTTAAGATGCTTGCTATATCTGCCAGAAGACAGGGCATTGGTCTTCAGAATGTCCACAACTTCAAAACAAGGCAGGTATCAAATGAGACAAAAGTAAAGATACCTGTTTTATTATCAAGAAAACAGACATTGGTCTTCAGGCTACCCTAAGAAACAACAGGAGCATGAGGGAGAGAGGGGTTCTGAACAACAACAAGAAGAGGTACCCTCCAAAAAGGAAGTACACAGACACATCCAGAAAGAGAAGACGAGAAGAAAATAAGAACACTGGAAGAAAGTAAGGAAGAAGAGGAGGAAAAACCTACGACAATGAAGAAATTAAAAATGAGATAGAAAAAAGACAAAAAGATGAAATTAACTTTTGAATGTGATGTGTTGTGACATTGGATTGTACATTTTAAGGAATATACCAGAAAAAACTTAAGTGTCTCTTAGTTTTGATTTTTTGAATAAGGTTCTACACTCACACACTCACACGCATCCATAAAGAGGGAAAAAGAAAAACTGGAGAAGAAAAATTAGAAGAAAACAAGAATGTATTGAAGAACATTAGAGGCTTGTGGAGGAGAAGACAGAATTTGAAATACAAGAAACCCATAGAATATTTTCAGAAACACTCAATTGCCTCGAGAAGATTTACTCTCTTGCCTAATCGATGTTTTGGTGTAATAGATTCGCCAGTCTAAGTTTCTGTATTTATTTATTTGTCTGTATCTATCAAGTTATATGTCCCGCCCCGCCAAACTATGTTTGTATTTATTTTATGAACGCTACCGGTTACAGCCCCGCCAGGCGATGTTTTCCTTTTCTGTATAAACGGCAAGTTTCTAGGTAATTGTGAGTTTGTTTCTTCTCTTCTCGGGACGTTGAACTTTATATAAGGCCTGGTGGACATTGCTGCCAATGTCCAGTACCGTGACGTCATCATTCATATTGTACAATCCCAATCCATTTTAGCTATACATTCCTATATTCAATTCCCCTTGACGCTAAACAAACCCAATATTTTTGTCACTAGCCAAGCCCAATATATCCGCATGTTAAGATCCCCTTGTCGTCAGAGTGCCAGGACTCTTTTTTATCATAGAAGTCCTACTGTCGCAAGGGTACCCGAGTACAATACTTGAATTAATTTTCGACAGATAACATGAAAAAAAGACATTTTTTCTTTAAGGTAGTGATTATTGTCTGTACTAGTTTTGCATTTGTGAACTCGTGGGTATTCTTTTTAAACTGAGGTATACCAAATAGCTGATCTACAATGCCTATCGTCATTGAAGTTGACAAGTTGACACGTATACAAATTCAAATTATTATTTTGACTTCGTTTTTGTCAATGTCTTCAGTTCCTATTTGATAAAATATTTGTATTCGTAAAAATTACCAGAGTACAAGAATAGTAATTAAATGTTTTGCAATTGTTAAACGTTGCTAAATTTCTTATTTATTGCTCTCAATATATTAAACCTAATTTGAATCAAGCGAACTATCTTTTTGTTGAATTTCAAGTACAAAGTAAATTATTCCCATTTTTTTCAATTTCCATGAGAATTTTTTCTTTATAGATAACTTTAATTCACAGGCAAATATATGTTGATATGTAACTATACCTGTGACTTCCATTTGTGCCGCAATAACAACTTTTTCTATCCTGTAAGGATAAAAATTGCATTGATTACGAGGACATGGTTATATGTTTGAATTTGATTGATATTGTGACAGTGTATGATAAGTACAATCGAGATGAAACGCTAAACATCTACTCACATGATGTGTCTTTATCTAACCAATGCCTTGCTCATCAAACAAATAGGTGTTAATATGCATACATGCAGCCGTCACTGCTCAATAGGAGATACAGGGAATATTGGTAGAGAGATTAGAATGACCGTTATGACCAAGTTACTGCTGCACACAGGTTGGAGTGTATACCATCCATTAAACACGGGTTCTCATAAAATGGACTGGTATCGTCCGTTTCAATGAGCAACTGCAACCCTTTACCTGTAGTTAATAATACTCAATTTTCCTATATTATTAATGTTAATTGATTCAGACTGTAGACTTGCGATGTTCAGGGTGATTAAAAGTAAAACCAGCATAAGTAATTAAATATGATGAACGTTTTCATGCACGATTCTCAGATAAATGGCGGTGACACTTTAAAATAGAATATAGCGTGTTAACACCTGGAGAGTGAATGTTACTTAACTACCTACATTATCATGAATGGGCCACCTTTTAACTTGCTTTACTTGTACCATTCTAACACTA
This sequence comes from Potamilus streckersoni, assembly GCA_016746295.1. Classification (NCBI taxonomy): domain Eukaryota; kingdom Metazoa; phylum Mollusca; class Bivalvia; order Unionida; family Unionidae; genus Potamilus; species Potamilus streckersoni. The sequence continues at coordinate 309,382 of JAEAOA010001563.1, read as the reverse complement.
ACTATACTCGTACTGGTAGTCTAAATTTAGTCTTGTTCAAAATTTGGAATTAATGTGCGATTGTCTCCAATATGATTGTAGTTTTAATGTAAATCAGTGTATATTACATACTATGACTCTCATTGTAGGCAAGCAATTCTACCGTGGTTGCTGATCTTCAAATCTATAACGTCGAAGAGATTCACTTCACTCTTACTTTCACAGTGAAGTTCAACATAAGTAATGACATTAAGGAAGAATCAGTAAGACTTACAAAAGGTAAGCAAGATCCCAACAGTCTCGATACAAAAATCTTTTATTTCCAAAATTACCGACAATAATGCATTGAACGTTTCCTCCTTGCAATATTCCTGCCCATTGCTACCAGCATCCAAAAGTTATCGACAAAGTTTACGTCTGTGTCGTAGTCTTCAGCAGTAACAAGTACACATAGATGAAGACTGTCCATTTATAGACCAAGTCATGTTTCTTGGAAAGCCAGATATTTCAATATCAGTCACTTTTCCAGATACGTCAATTGTTTACGTAGGTTCTGTTTATTTTATTTACATATGTTTCCAAAACATTATATTCTTAAGCTCCCCTTGTCATGAATAATTTATTTGAATAAGTCGACAAGGTTTAATAATGTCTACAACGCTTTGCAATAACCAAAGAGGAACCCCAAGTGGACGAGCAGTCACCGTTTACGGATCACTACCGTCTTATATATGCCTGCTTGGGTTCGAGTCTCTGGTTCGGTCAATATGGGTACGTGAAAAAGCTTGCCAGCAGCTTCTCGTTAGTCGGTGGTTCTTTCCTGGATTTTCCTGCGTTCTTCCTGCATCATTTGTACTGGCCGCCATATATAGCCAATCTTGTGCTGAAAATGGCATTAAACCCTGTAATAACAACAATAAGCGAAGTGATACCGTTTAACCAAAACTAAAGAAAGGTCATCCTTCTCTCCTATCTAACCATTAACCTTTACAAAATCTAATATAATGTGTATATCATATCTCGCCAATTAGCGATTGTTTCATTTATTATGACAAGATTCAGTTTGCCCGCCATGTCGTTTTTAATATACCTGACATTTTCAGAGCATGCCTATGATCGTCGTGATTCAACTGCTACTTATACGTACTTGATAAAATTTGACATTGAACTGGGAGTACTGTTTTGACATCCGTATAGAATAATTTTGTAGGGTCTGCAGCAACTAAAGAATTGTACAGCGACTTGCAACAATCATTATCAGTATTATTAGTAAATTAACCCGATGTGATAAATAATGGGATGTCCGCGCTACAGTCAAATCTTTTCAACTTTTACATTTTCCTAGTGATTCACATTTTATTCGAAAATCATACACTATTTTAAAGAATTAACATGAAAATCCAGATTAATAGTTCCCTCTAGCAGGGATGTTTGGATATATAATTTAACTGATTCGTAGAGTTCCTGCTTCCTTGACGGCAAATCAACAAACTTTACCCAAAACCTAATCACAAACTTTTCTTTGACAAATACGTTCACCTATTCGTCCATGGGGCAAACAAGTGTGTCGCATAATGTATTTTATTACCTGCTTTATAAATTATTTCCAAATATGACGAGAATCTAGCAATGTGTAGAGCAAGTATAAGCAAATTTATGAACTTCGACTAAAAGCTTAACACAAGTTTCATAAGACTGGACACAGACCCAATGATAAAGGGGGTGAGCGTGCGTATCGTATGATGAAGTGTTGTGTCGTTGATTCATATTAAATTAAAAGGTTTACACGTTTCAAATGCTTGTTTGATTTTTTTTAAAGTTGACAAAATAGGTAAAGTGAAAACAAACAATCATTTGATTGCCAATGAAGAAACGGCACTGTGCCTTTTTGTGCCTTTTTGAGGACCAGGTTCGATTGCAAAATGGCACAGCATTATTTCAGGGCCATGTAAACCATCTAGTTACGAAATGATTTACCGCAGTTAAAAACCAGATAAGGTCGCAAAACGGCTGGATACTGTAAACCATGCGAAATTTCGCCACATTACCTGGTCCGGTTCAGAAAGGATATTTAGACCTAAAACAGCGTTAGATTATCAAGATGTAGAGAGAAAAAAATAAGTTCATGAAATAAAAAACTTATTTCATTGGAAATACGCTATTTTCATATTTATTTTTATGGCCCTAAACTCGTTTGTATTTTATTAACTGAAAAGGATTTCCAATATTGACATCGATATGACTATAATTTATTTTCCTACGGACTTGTGGAATGGGGTGCAGCTTTAAAAGCCATGATCTCTAACGTTAATTAATCCTTGAATAGTAGTATGCCCGAATGTATGGCGTCTACATCTAAACAAATAACTTCCTTTCCAGCAGCTAAAAGCATTTCCTAAAATTGCACGTTATCAGTAGATCAGTGGTAAAACCGTCTACCCTAGCCGTCTCTTCCTTTGGGTAACACACCTTACACTTCTCTCCAGTTTACTAGGAACGATATAACCAGCGATGTACTGATATAACTTTTTATACCAATCAGTCAAGCAATTATAATATCTGTGATTTAAAGTTATTTTAAATCATACTTTGACAAAAAAGAGAACTAAATTTGTTGCTTTTAAACGATTTTTGTTCATTCTACCCTAATTTAATTAGAAATAAAAAATATTTTAATCTAATTTCATTTTAGTTTGCATAATCGTTCTTTGTTTTACAAAGAAAATTTATATCTGGATTTCTAATTTACATTACAAAAATTCAAAATATCTCTCATTTCATATTATAGGTGCAAATGATAACTAGCTTAGGTCCTTTAGGAGTCACGGTACTAATTCAACCCATATAGTAAACATATAGAAACACCTACATATTTAAGATTCAATAACCTAAACTTTCTGGTTACTGATTATCAGACCTATATTTCTCCATGCACAACTATCCTTGGTGCAAGCTTCTGTGTGGAGAACACAATATGAGCCGCGGCATTTTTTTGACCTACATGTGCATGAAGCGCATGTTATTGATTCTGCACAAAGCGAATCAAGTGCTGCTTTCATTACTGCGTAATCCTAAGTTAAGTTTTTAAAAATACTAAAATTGCATCAATAGAAATTTGTCTATATTTTTTTAAAAATTACACATAGGATAAGCTTTTAAACAATATTTTTACTAAAATTTTACTTTTCATTATTAACCAATCATGGACACCCAACCCTGTATATACTCTATTATTTCTTCACCCACTTCTAGATTGGTACGCAGTTTTTCCATATAATTAGTACTGTACCGTGTGTCCTATAAACAGATCTAAATTTTTTAGAAAGATGCTCATTTTACTCATTGATATTGTAACATAATTGAAACAAGGAATTGGCCATGCCTTTCCAAAGATATTAGTGCAATGACATTTTATGTGATACCACTGTATATAGTTAAATTGCATCCGCATTACATGTTGCTGTGCTGTATAACACTTATTTTCTGGATTATTCTAGTTATTAAAATAATTGTTTTCTGCCTTTGTATCTTCATGTTATATTTCTTTGGCATGCATGCTACACAAAAGAAACGCAAACATGCTGACATCAACAAGTATGACATCACAGGTTATTAAATTACATAACACATTGTATTTTCATCTCTTACTTGCTATAAGACAAGTTTTAAATGTTTTAAATTTCAAAATTGCATTTCTTTTCTTTCTGACTGTCAGAGATATAAGATACAATGCATCAGTATTCCTCACATTCAGAGAAAACCAATAGGTGTGTCCCATGACAGGTCAAAATGATAAGAGGTCATTGCCCTTCTGTGACTAAAACCAATACACACACCCATAAGCACCGAGAGATTCTGACATTCCCAAACTAATTAAACTATCAACACATCTGATTTATCAGCCCCAAATCTTAACAAAAAGAAAAGTTCCATAAGAATTAAATAACTGAGTGCTATAAAACTATAAAGCAAATAAAAGTCTGGTTATGTTTCTCACAACAAAGGGAAAAAACTGTGCATCAACCCAAAAGACAAAGCCACTTGAGGTATGTTACATAAGGACAACAAGAGACGGATTTGAAAAAGCTATGCAAAGTTCCTATAATGCTGACATTATTGTTGGAGACAGTAAGCCCATGTGCAAATTGCTGCGACCTAAGTCAAGAAGTAAGCTGGAGGTGAATAAATATGAGGACAAATTTGCGATGTTAGGTTAAGTCCATATTTTTATGCAATATTCAGACACTGATATAATTTATCGCTGCATAAACTACTTGTAAAATTAAAGTAATAGAATTGAATTTCATATGAAAGTTGTCTAATACATAAATTGTTTACCTACATTTACCCAAAACTCATAATAAGTTAGGAAAAGGCCTCAACATCATTATTGTGGCTACTTTCCACATCAAGTAGTGTTAAATTACTTTTCAATATAAAGCTGAATAAGATAATTAAATTATTGAAAAAAAGAGAACGCAAACCTTGCAATCATTCAATTACAGTCAAAGGGGAGCTAACATACCTTGATTTGTCATACAAGTAGCAAGCTCTAATTTACAACTAAATGATTATATTCTATCACTTTATAGTTAGTGCAGAGCAATGTTGTCTATATAAATAGGTTTTGTTTCAAATCTGAGACCATATTTCTGATATGAAGCTCTTTTTCATATATTCACATCAACAGATCTGAAAATATCCATTGAGAGAGAGAGGATTCACATTACGCATGTGTGTTGAATATCAGCTAGGTAAATCTACAGTGTTAAAAACAAAATTAAACAAGAACACTCAAAAAGTGGAATCAGCGAATTGAAAGACAAAATGCAGCTTACCAAAGAATATAATCTTTAAGAGAAACTTCCATGGCAGGGTTCATAGTGCTATCCATAACTGCAACCATGGAGATGGAGAATCTCGGGGCAAGCTGTGTCAGTATATCGATTGTCAGATTTCAGCTTGCAGTTCTGTGGCACAAACTCTGAAAAGCGAGCAATATATATTTCAGAGATAAAATGTATAAAGCAAGTACAGTATATAAGAAGAAAAAAATTATGAGAAAAGGGCATTTCTTAACAAACTATGAGAAATATCAAGAAGAAAAGAATTAAAACGAAGGCAAATTAATGTGTGCTATGGCTAAAATAAAAAAAAAAACCAAGCAAAATAATAATTTTTTTACCATTAACCCATTCCATTTTAGTATATTTCAACAGTTTGAGGTAATGTGGCATGTGCAGTTTTGTGCACAGTCCTTGCATTTTACCATGTCTCTGCTTTGATCTACTGAATGTGTCTCGAAAGTTAAATGATTAGTATTGATACAAAGGCGATTGTGACATAAGTGGTTTACAGTTAAAATCTCTCCCCATCCCCTTCTGGGGAATTGTTGCATATTATAAATAGCATTTAATCGTATAAGCCAATCTGTGGGCACCAACATATGACATTTTGCCATCAGGCCATACAAGTCTTTTTTTTCCCATAGCCTGTGCTATCTACTGCCCCTGTCCAGTGTATACACCCTTCCCATCTGTGTTTTGTATAGAATTTGTTCTCAAATAACATGCAAACCATGAAAAAAAGACTCCATTGTGATTGTCATATGCAAAAACCACCAAACTGATACCATGGATGCACGCGGTAACCATGGAAACTACAGGCTCCTATTATGGTATAGGTCACATTAGGAGTCACGGTACTAATTCAACTCTCATAGTAAACATATGGAAACACCATATTTAAGATTCAATAACCTAAAATTTCTGGGTACTGATGATCCAACCTATATTTATCCATGCACAACTATCCTTGGTGCAAGCTTCTGTGTGGAGAACACAATATGAGCCGCGGCATTTTTTGACCTACATGTGCATGAAGCGCATGTTGTTGATACTGCACCAAACGAATCAAGTGCTGCTTTCATTGCTGAATAATCCTAAGTCAAGTTTTTAAAGATACTAATATTGCATCAATAGAAATTTGTCTATATTTTTATTAAAATTACACATAGGATAAGCTTTCAAAAGATCTTTTTACTAAAATTTTAATTTACATTATTAACCAATTATGGACAACCATCCCCGTATATACTATATTATTTCTTCACCCATTTCTAGACTGGTACGCAGTTCTTCCATATAATTAGTATCGTGTGTCCTATACGCTTCTGTCAATGACTCCATCTTGTGCTTCGATTTTTCACTCGTATGGAAGTATATCCTCAGTTTAGTAAATACGCTTGATTGTTAATACATATTAAATTTATTTATTCAATCAATATTATAAATAATTTATAGAAAAAAAAATTAATTACGTTAGCTATTTATTTACTTGCAGAAAACGTCAGCGGATCAAGCGGTATTGAAGGAACATCTTTACTGCTGGGTGCAAGCCTAGCATTGACTGCCAAATATTTCGCCAAATCAGGTTGATAGTATGTATCTAGAGGACAGATCAAACAAGGCATAATGTCAGCAAAGTTACCAACACCAAAAATATGTAGGAAATATGCTTCAGTTTTTTTAAGGCTATTCTCAAGCTTAGTCTAAATATTTGATATCCTGCAATTTCTATTAGAATCAAGTTCGAATTAAATTTAAGACGATGTATTATTCATTTCTTTGCTAGCACTCTGCTATTTTGTAGAGATAATAGAGGAACTGGTACTCTTATTAAATTAAATCTGTCCTAGGAGTTTTGGCTTGACCTAACTTCCTGCTCAAACAGATTCGAGAATGCAGAGCCAGTTCGAGTGATGACGAAGTTTTATTCAGCACGAAGTTAAAGTTCACACACAAGACCTAACTTCTGAAACAAGAGGAATATATATCCAGGTTTAGAAATTATTTTTTTATGATTCTAATTTAAATCAAGGTCACGCTTAATAACAGGAGGATTGTTTAGAATAATATCTTTAGAATTACAATTAAGGAAGGGAGATAATGTGCTCAATTTAAAGAAAATAAATTATGAAATCAAATGGGATTGATTCTTTTCTTACCGATTTAAACGTGTCAAAATATTTTTTATTTTGATCTCAACTTCGAGATATGTGCTCAGAAAGTTAAGGACAATACAAGATAATGGATTTCTTTGATAGATCAAGGAGCATTATATAAAAAACGATTGTGTGTGTGTTAGTTCTCCGTAGGGAAATCAGTTCCACATCGACTTGTGTCTCTACCCTTTCAAATGCGAAAAACGAAATTTAGTCACATATTACAAAATAATTTTAATAAATCATTATAAATCCCATCATCTTAGTCCCACTTCCAATTAGAGGCACGGTTTGCCCTACAGGTGAAAGAGAACGTACACTATTCACGCCTGAGGGTGACGCAGAATGTGTGCAAGGGAAACAAAATAGGATTTTAAACAATTTTTTTGCAGCCAATAACATAACTGTCATTATGTTGATAGGCTGTAAACACAACAAAATACACAAATCAAAGTAAAACCAAAATAACTAAATTTTTTAAACTATTTCCCAGCTTCTACGAATCATTTTTTCAATGGGAAAATAAACTAGCACCTCTAGTGTCGTTGTTTCCATCTAGATACGAATAGTAATAAATTTTGCGGCCAGATAGACGGATTGAAGGAGAGCATAATAAAACCTCATCCTCATTTCTTTGAAAAGAAAACCCTATCCATACGTCTGTGTGTAAGAAGCAACGCTGGTTGAATTGCTTACATTTCATGTCTAAGTCAGTTTGTTTACATTTGATGTCTAAGTCGGTTTGTTTACATTTCATGTCTAAGTCAGTTTGTTTAAATTTCAGTTCTAAGTCTGTTTGTTTACATTTCATGTCTAAGTCAGTTTGTTTACATTTCATGTCTAAGTGAGTTTGTTTACATTTCATGTCTAAGTCAGTTTGTTTACATTTCATGTCTAAGTCAGTTTGTTTAAATTTCATATCTAAGTCAGTTTGTTTACATTTCATGTCTAAGTCAGTTTGTTTAAATTTCAGGTCTTAGTCAGTTTGTTTACATTTCATGTCTAAGTCAGTTTGTTTAAATTTCAGGTCTAAGTCAGTTTGTTTACATTTCATGTCTAAGTCAGTTTGTTTAAATTTCATGTCTAAGTCAGTTTGTTTAAATGTTATGTCTAAGTCAGTTTGTTTAAATTTCATGTCTAAGTCAGTTTGTTTAAATTTCAGGTCTAAGTCAGTTTGTTTACATTTCATGTCTAAGTCAGGTTGTTTAAATTTCATGTCTAAGTCAGTTTGTTTAAATTTCATGTCTAAGTCAGTTTGTTTAAATTTCAGGTCTAAGTCAGTTTGTTTACATTTCATGTCTGTCAGTTTATTTACATTTCATGTCTAAGTCAGTTTGTTTAAATTTCATGTCTAAGTCAGTTTGTTTAAATTTCAGGTCTAAGTCAGTTTGTTAACATTTCATGTCTAAGTCAGTTTGTTTAAATTTCATGTCTAAGTCAGTTTGTTTAAATTTCATGTCTAAGTCAGTTTGTTTAAATTTCAGGTCTTAGTCAGTTTGTTTACATTTCATGTCTAAGTCAGTTTGTTTAAATTTCAGGTCTAAGTCAGTTTGTTTACATTTCATGTCTAAGTCAGGTTGTTTAAATTTCATGTCTAAGTCAGTTTGTTTAAATTTCAGGTCTAAGTCAGTTTGTTTACATTTCATGTCTAAGTCAGTTTGGTTACATTTCATGTCCAAGTCAGTTTGTTTAAATTTCATGTCTAAGTCAGATTGTTTAAATTTCAGGTCTAAGTCAGTTTGTTTACATTTCATGTCTGTCAGTTTATTTACATTTCATGTCTAAGTCAGTTTGTTTAAATTTCATGTCTAAGTCAGTTTGTTTAAATTTCAGGTCTAAGTCAGTTTGTTAACATTTCATGTCTAAGTCAGTTTGTTTAAATTTCATGTCTAAGTCAGTTTGTTTAAATTTCATGTCTAAGTCAGTTTGTTTAAATTTCAGGTCTAAGTCAGTTTGTTTACATTTCATGTCTGTCAGTTTGTTTACATTTCATGTCTAAGTCAGTTTGTTAAATTTCATGTCTAAGTCTGTTTGTTTAAATTTCATGTCCAAGTCAGTTTGTTTAAATTTCATGTCTAAGTCAGTTTGTTAACATTTCATGTCTAAGTCAGTTTGTTTTAATTTCATGTCTAAGTCAGTTTTTTAAAATTTCATGTCTAAGTCAGTTTGTTTAAATTTCAGATCTAAGTCAGTTTGTTTACATTTCAGGTCTAAGTCAGTTTGTTTACATTTCATGTCTAAGTCAGTTTGTTTAAATTTCAGGTCTAAGTCAGTTTGTTTAAATTTCATGTCTAAGTCAGTTTGTTTACATTTCAGGTCTAAGTCAGTTTGTTTACATTTCATGTCTAAATCAGATGTCTAAGTCAGTTTGTTTAAATTTCAGGTCTAAGTCAGTTTGTTTAAATTTCAGGTCTAAGTCAGTTTGTTTACATTTCATGTCTAAGTCAGTTTGTTTAAATTTCAGGTCTAAGTCAGTTTGTTTACATTTCATGTCTAAGTCAGTTTGTTTACATTTCATGTCTAAGTCAGTTTGTTTAAATTTCAGGTCTCAGTCAGTTTGTTTACATTTCATGTCTAAGTGAGTTTGTTTACATTTCATATCTAAGTCAGTTTGTTTACATTTCAGGTCTAAGTCAGTTTGTTTACATTTCATGTCTAAGTCAGTTTGTTCATCTACATATTGAGTTTCTTAAAGTTCTCGTCATTTATACTGAATCACTTTCCTTGACATCGTGTTGTTTTTTTAAAATTCAATTTTGTAATAGAGGAGATCGCCATGTGTATACTTGAATAAATTTACAATAAAATGTTTGGCATATTCTTAATAACACCTTTTCTCGTCATTTGATTCCTTCTTGCCCCTTCTTGTCTCTGTAATGTTTAAGATTGTGTTGTCTAGTATCGATCTACCTGCATGTCTATTCATTCATCCATCTATTAATCATCCATAGATAGGTATGTTGATCTACCTCTCTATCTACTCATCGACCTATCCATCCACAGACCAACCCACCCACCTACTATCTATTATATTAGATATACAAAATAACATGAAGATATACGGCAATAACAATGACAGTAAAATGATTCAAACGGAGGTTTGTGGAATGAATCGAATACGTATTTTATGTGAGGAAATGCACGGAAGGTTTTTGATATCGATTATCTTTACAGCTTTATTTGAAAGTCACATTAACATCCCAACATCAATCTATAATGATACAAAAAAGACCGACTTTATTGGGAACAAGTGAAATTGAAAACTATACACGGCGACTTAGTATACAAAGCAACTGTGTTTAGTCAGCAAAAGTAATGGCAAATATTTGCTCAAATTTTAAATCACTAATAACGTGAATGGATTCAGGAAATTGTCAACTGTTGAAAATGCAAGTATACGCTCTGGGTGGATATTCTTCTGGCTTGTTCATAACACCCCATGACAAATTGTCAAGCATAAAATATACTCTTAATGGTTTTATATCGTTTCATCTTTGGTACCGAAAGTCAACATGTCCATTAAAGACGACTGACAAAGAACGGTACGTAAGACACCTACAACTATGATACAGAAAGTTCCTTTGTTTATATAAATGTCACTTAATTAAAGAGTATACAAATTAAATTAAAAAGGCTGAATTAACGAAAACCAGACTGAACGAACCAGCCTCAACAATTTACGATCCATAAAAAAGGGTTAATCACGTTTATGAGCAATTGTTTGGAGAATTTGTTGACATGGGAGCATATGAAAAAAATACGATGATGTATGCCAGTACATTTCAACAGTTCAACATGTCAGCCTTCCCAAAATACTCTCAGGTTGATAAAAGGTGAATACATAAAAATGGGACTGAAATACACTCCTTTAAGAGCAACTTTCAAAGACGAAAAGCCTTTAAATATAGTTTCATGAAGAAATATAATATTTAAAGATTTATTTAACAAAGCTAATATCTACTACGTTTGAACTTACTGAAAGCAAAATAAAATATTTATAATGGAAATATTAAAATTTATGATCAAATATATTTTTGAGTGACCATTACTTAATGCCCATTTGTTACATTTGCAAATTTAATAAAATCTTTATACCATTCTGTATTCAATTATACCGAATTTTACATTTAGATGTAGCTAATTGTACTATTTATGAACCTTCTAGCAAGATAAAGTCTGCTATTTTTGTGCGAGATTTACGTATTGTCAATGTGAAACATGTAAAGGCCCTTTTTACATGCATGACAAATTGCGTATTACTAGTGTCAGTATTATACTAGTGTCAGTATTATACTAGTGTCATTATTATTTTAGAGTCATTATTATACTTATACTAGATGCTATTTATGTAATTTAGCGAGTCGCGTGATAAAATATATCCTACAGTTAGGATAATTGGATGCATCAGGAGCTGTAAAACCTCAATATGCAACATATGAAAAAAAACAACACCTTGATATGCAACCATAGCAACAGATGAAAATCAACAACACCTTGATATGCAACCATAGCAACAAATGAAAATCAACACCATATGCAACAGCATATGATAGAAAGATTTGGCCAAATCAGATAAAAAAAATCAAATGAGGAGAGAAAAGAATCAGATGACGAAAGTAAAGATTTGGAATATTATGTAAAGTTGAAAAAAAACTGAAAACATATATGCAGGTCTTAGAGTCATACCATAACCTGTTTCTCCTGGACCAATGTTTGTATTGTATAAAGTTTAGCCTAAAATTGTGTAGCATGCAGAGCCTAACCCTGAACCTATTCAAACATGAATCAAATACTGATTTAATTAAGTAAATTAACTGTTACACCACCGTAAAATATTATATCACAACAATGTTTTACAAATTTACTATGTCTCTAAAAAGCAAAGAACAACAACAAATACCTTGTATATCTCTCATCTTTAGATACTGGTTTTATCATTAGCTGTATTATGTTATTTCATTTTTTTTTTAAATGGCATTTAAGATAGGGCCATCCTTTAAATTAACTTTGATGATTTGTTTGAGTTAACTGATCCCGTATTATTATCTGAGGTACACAAAGACTTTCTAATTATTTCAGGGCTATTTTCTGCCCCGATGTTACCTTAATATAATGGATTTTTTTGTTTACACTCTACCATGGAAGTTCCCCTGCCGACTACACTTTACCAGTTAAGTATAACCGAAGACAGGTCATACTGCCGGTACAACAGTTTAGAATAAAAGTGGGAGTTCCAGAACAGTTGCTAATAGTATTTTTCTTCCATTATGGATCAGTTGTCAGTAGCACTTTTATTGTAATTTATGTTGTAACTGAACAATTAAAGTATATGGCAGTATATTTCCAAATGTTATAATTAACCCAAAGTTTGCACATTTTTTTTAAAATTTCACTTTGTCTTAATGAATATTGTTTTATCAATAACCGTCTATTTTGCTTTGTGTTCTAAGAGTATCATTGAACGAGGTATAATTAGACTAAGTGAATTACTTAAAAGTGAAATAATAACTACAACCCAATAATTTGAAATCAGCAGCAACAACTACGCTAGAAATATCCTCTACTGTACTAATTCCTGAAAAGATAATAAATAAATCAAAGGTACCAGATGACAGATAGAACGTACTTAAAGATACACAGAATATCGCAGGTGAAATAGATGTGATCAAACTTTATAAAACAAATTACGAAAGGATAACCTAAAAAACATAGTTCAACTCAGTTGCTTTCAGAGTGTGCGGGTAGAGGCGGTGAAGAACACAAATAAAGGAAAAAAGGAACAAGCATATGAAGCATCACAATCACATCCTTCGCATTCCTCAATGCCAAAAATACTATTGTTTTCTTCTGGCGTAGAATACCTTGCAGTCGTAAAGAAATTTCTTAAGACAACAACTCTTTGCTAATGTCAATTCTATTAGATACACTGCCTATTGACGCCAGTAAAGACAGTACAGTATCACGAAGGTATTATGCCTGGAGTTTTTATTTCTTCCGCAACTTAGCAGTAAATTTAAAAAATTATGAAAAAAATAACTAAACAATAAACTTTACACACACCTCGGCTCCAAAATACAGTCTGATTTCAAACTGTACGTTGCCGTATAATCTTGTATTTTTATTGGGACTCAAATCTACGCTTTCTTTCATTTTTTGAGAGATCAGATTCTGCCATATTAGGTTAGTGTTGTGTATTAACCTTTACATGATTAATAATCTCAATGTTTCTGCAAATCGATTGAGAGTTTAGAAACATTTTTTTAAAAAATCTAGAATGCTTTGAAAAGATGACGTTTTGCACACGACTTTTACTTTGAGGTAAAAATTATTTATAATCTCCTCCCATACTGCATCATCAAATATTTCAAGGTCTATGCATTGTTATTCCTGGGATAAATATTTTCGCAGTGTATCTTTTTGTTTGGTTTGGGGATAATTTTAAGGACGCTTGATTTTTCCATGATAATTTCCTTTTCTGACAAGAAGACAAGACAAATCGTTTGGGAATGATGACAAAGCAAGAGATATTTTCTAGAGTTACTTCCCCTATACGTAATGTAGCGATATATAAATTTGGTATCAATATAATGGAGGCCGCCAATTTCTTTATGTTTAAACTGTTTTCACTGTCATGTTATTTTCATGCATTTTGTCTAAAATTTTGTACACTCCTTGTGAACTGCAAATATCACATTCTAACTAATCAAATACTTAGAAATGTATCTTAGAGATGATAAAGTTATATATGTATACGTATAAAACAATATCTTACAAGCAGATAGCTACGGACAATATTAAGAATATACATATTACGTGGTCTGTATAGTTTTCCTACAATGCGTATAGTTTCATATTTTTTATATTTTAACATGTCAGCATATCACTTTATGTGATTTAGATTGGTCCAAATGAGCTCATGACATTATTGTGCACGATCTTCTTTACTGAGTGGCTGGGATCGTGGGAAAACGTTTTTAATCCCGCCTTTTTGAATGTTTAACCTCGAATGAATATTTTTGGCGGCCATATTTCAAATAGACTCGCGAAGGAAATTGAGTTAAAATTATCTCGGCTGTCTGATTATGATTATGTTACCTCCACAGGGGTTTGTTATGAAAGGTTTAACTATATCGTCATAAGAAAACTGGCGTAAAACTATATGACAATAACAATAATAAGGAGTATAACTAAGGGGTGGCAGGGGGCGTATATCTGTGATATATATATATATATATATATATATATATATATATATATATATATATATATATATATATATATATATATATATATATATATATATATATATATATATATATATATATATATATAATCTCCCATATATACAAGCGTGGTTTAAATGTTAATTTAAAGAAGTAAAGAAGTAAGCAAACTCACCTCTCTTCACAGAATAATCTGGCTATAAATGGAATCTCCCATATACAAGCGTGGTTTAAATGTTAACTTAAAGAAGTAAACAAGCTCACCTCTCTTAACAGAATAATCTGGTTATAAATGGGTTTCCTAACTGACAGAACTTTATCCAACCATAGCATCTTTACATAGCATATATTGGATGTAAATCCGACACGAAAATAAAGTTGTTGACGTCTTCTGTACAGTCTATTGTTCCAGATCAAACACTGGAAATATTCGGTCACAAATGCCTTGCAGTAAATGTGGGAATTTTTGCATCCGGTAATCCTATTTCACATAAAAAGCACACAATGTAACGTTTAGTTCTGAAAGTTACATTTTATTGTATAAGTGTACTCTGCCGAGTGGTCTAAAGCGATCACCTTTACGAATCACTGCCATCTCACCTCTGTCTGCGTGTGTTCGAGTCAAGATTCGGATAAAGTGGATACGTGGGAAAGCTTGCCAGTAGCTTCTCGTGGGTCGCTGGTTCTTTCCGCGAATTTCCCGGTTTCTTCCTCTACCTTTAATACTGGCCGCCATGTATATCGTGTGCTGAAAAATGGCGTTAAGCCCCACAACAGCAACAGCAACAGCAGTGTACTCTGCTTTCGGCCTACTGTACTTTGTACTGTATCAAAAAATCACATTGCATTTATCTTTCTTGTTTTGAAAAATGATTTTGTCGTTATAAAATGTGTTGTTTATTTGGATGGAAGTTTATTTTATTTTATTTGTAATTTGTAAAACAGTACAATTTTTTTCTACCAGTTCAGCTTTGCTTTGGACTTTATTGTAATCGCAACAAATAAATAGTGCACCGTCTGTCAGAATGAACGAAATTATTCGTTCTTCTTTCTATTTTTATAATTTCCAATGAAATACGAACTACGTGATAAAAAGAATCTCAAATGGGTAACGATTTACTACTAAATTTATGAAACTCGTTGAATAATGTCCAGCTTTTGCTCGCGGAGGCTCGCAAAAGGTAAACTTTATTCAACTCGTTTCATGTTTCATAAATTTAATAATAAATCGTTACCCATTTGAGATCATATACACACTTGTTCAGTTACGGATACTGATATCCGGTTTAAATTAGTATCAGCTTTGCAGCTATTGTTGATAAGCACACGAAATGAAAATCAAGAACTACTTGCGTTTACTTCAGAAGTACTTGTGCTAGTAAAATGGCAGTCGTGTTTTATTTTCTTTTCTTTCTGGTGACCTTTCCAAACTTTGGTAAGTAGAACTTTCTCACAATTGTTCAATGTACTTTCCTACATGTCATAGATTTTCTAAATAATACCTCGCAGCTTAATTCAGCATGCATAATTCATATTCACACGGCGTTAATAATGCCGATCTATGTGGTGAAAGAGAATAAATGTTTGTTTACTTATATAATATCTTAGCTACGAACCTAACCATTCAATTTTTATTTTATTTTTTTTTACAATGTCATGTTAGATTGTTGTATTTAGAACCTTGATTCATCTAATGCCTTGCCAAGAGAGAGAGACAGACAGACAGACAGACAGACACAGAGACATGGAGACAGACAGATAGACAAAGTTCTACTGTTCTGTTCAATAAGTTATGCTTCCCCTTATTTGTAGTTCAATGAATTTTATGCGGTTTTACCAAAGACAACGCTTGTCACAGAAATTAGAAACGGTTAAATTTAAAGATTTAGTTTTCTCACAAATCAACTTTTCCCGACAGATATATGTTTCGTGAACAATACTCATCAAGATTTTGTTTTGAAGGTCATTGTTGTATCCCTTTGCTTGTTAACAAATAGCGAAACTTTAGAAAATCTGTATAACTTGCGTGCATGTGTTTTTAATTTCATGCAGGTCCTATCACACCTTTTAAGATAAGGGCCATTGGATATTATTGATGTCAGTTTCTAAATGTGCACAGTGGTTGTGCACTTTTTATCCATCCCATTGGTTGGGGCCAGTGGGATGGGATTTGGTTTAAACAACATAAAAATTCCTGCATTAATAGCTTATATGTTTGAGAACTGTTGTGCATGAACAATAAACCCAAGCATCAATATATATCAAACTGATTTAAAATGAGACTCCATTGTTTTGCCCTGAGCGCTGATAAGTATTGCCCTTTATCAAAACAACATCATTGGGATTACCACATTACATCCAAAATCCGCACAGGCATAGACTAATGTCATGGATTCACGTACAATATTTTGATCCATAGTATATTCGTAGACTTACAAATACTCACGTGCTTCTACCCCAGTTATATATTTCTTCATGATCTTGCACTTGGGCCAGTGAACGTCAATGAACTTCTATGAACTATGTCTATGAACTCGAGTAATTTAGGTTATGTACTAGAAATACATGAGCACAGTTTTTTTTATTATATCAATGTCTCTATGGGAAATCCTCAGAGAGGCGAATACTTATATTTCAAACCATTGCTGCAAATTACACATAAGTGATATGTTGGGTAGACCTAGCTTTCTCTATTCATATGTATCATTTTTGACAGGTCATAGCTCTAACATAACGATTCAACCTTCCATGGTTCAAGCGATGCTCTTGGAAAATGTGACCCTTGACTGCCGCGTCAATACACAGGATTTGAATTATATTATCAGCAAGCCAGTAATTTGGAATCACGTTTCCAATTCCGGAGTTTCACGCCAGATGTCCATAGGGTTCTATCTCACTGCAAATAATACTAGATTCAGTTTAAAGTATGAAAATGCAATAGGCAGTACTACGGATTATTCATTTCAGCTGCAAATTTTGGGTAAGTTTTTTCACTAAATAATTATGATGAAATTATATATCTGTATACCACAATTGAATGGGAACGTTGATAAACGTGTTCTCAAATGTCAGGTTTGTGAAGGTGTTATCCCAATAGGTCATGAAACGTATCTATAAATAATCGTCCTTGTTTACCTTCACGACCTGCAATCGCGTGCACGATATATAGAATTATATAAGCTGTCATTATCACACGCCTTTACTCAGACAGAGTAACTCCATTGATAATTCGCAGAAGGGGACAGACAGACAGACAGAAATCATATCAACAAATACAAAAGCGAATATGAAATCACGATTGTTTTTTTTAAAAAAGACATCTAGAATTCATAGTAATGTCAAGTAAACGTATATATCATAAATAGAAACTAACCATTGAAAATTGACAAAGCATATCTCTAATGTCTTGAGAATTTTAAATATGTTCAGTATTAAGAAAGTAATCCGATCCTGAACTTCGTCTGCTACGAAAGCTGGACAAGATAACAGTGAAGCTTCTCATTACATTTACTGCTGTAAAAAGTGGGGACGGTGGCAGGTCCAATGGGGTCCACATTTCTCATCAAACAATATTGTTTTGGGAGAGGCCCAATAATTATATTTTGCTGGGGAGAGTAAGGAGGAAGGGTCCATAATTCTGTGAAACGCTGCGGCATTACTCCTGTAAGCTTTAATGGCAATGAAAAGCCTAAGATCTAGCCATAAGGTACAAGAAGAGACCCGTGGGTCAATTTTAGCTGCATATATGAAGCCATCTTTTCATGCCAGTTAAGTGTGTATATGATTATAGGGTGATAATTTCAATAGTTTCGCGATTATAAACAAGAACCAAGTTACGGATGAACTTTAATAATTAGGGAAAACGGAGGATAGGCATATGTAAGCATGTATTCCAGTGTAATCATTTGTCTGTTCACAGATACAGCATCGAAATATGGATACAATAAGCACAACTGAGAGAAACAGATTTATTTTTGGATAATTGTACATAAGTAACGTTTTCTGAACAATTTACTTTGTTTGCCAATTCTTGTTAAATTGTGTGCCAATATGCAATATTGTCCAATCCTGCGTTGAGAATAAAAAAAAATGCTGAGTACTTTTCTGATTGTTGGCATAATGGACAACAATGGAGTTACAGCAATATTTGTTAATAAACTAAAAATCAGTGAAATTGTCTCCCTTTTTGTTGCTATACTGGTGGAGTTACCACCACCACCACTTTTAGATATTCTGGAGAACAATGAAGTTGCCTTCCGGCCTGTTGATATACTGGATAGCAATGGAGTTCTCTTCTTGTTGGTCTATTTACTAGACAACAGTGAAATTTTCACACGAAAACTCACTTCTTTTTGTAGAATTCTCATGTATTTGTTTTGCTGATTTTTTGAACTAGGTGAAACCTCAGATCACGTTTGAAATCTTACATTGAATTATATGTCGTTGTTGATACTAATGTTTGAAATGATGTAGTCATTTGTAATGTTTACTTAATGTAATTACTGCTGCAAATGAGATTTAAGATACTGAGTAACTGGGGATTATATATTCTTATATGATGATGTTCGACAACAGAGTAGATATAGTCGAAACGGTCGCTTGTAGAAATGAGTACTGCAGATTAACCAAGCGAATGAATAAAATCCAGAATTAATGAATGATTCTGAAAGGGATTCCTTTATGTATGAAACGCCCGTGTATTTTGTCTAGAGTTGGAATCACTATTTCTGTCTTCAAAAGAAAAGAAAAGAAAAGAAAAGAACTATCCGGATATGATATGAACAGATTGGGAGTCACAATAAATCTGTCTTTCTTTCAAATGTTTGTGATACACCCCAGCGAAACTGTTCTCGCGTTTTTGGAAGAAAGATTTAATGAGTTTGCTTTCAAGTACACTTCCCAATATATAGAAAGTCAAATGTTTTCTGTTGTTAGATGAACCACAAGGACTGGCATTACCTTGGTAAAGCTCTATGGCACATATGTAATTCTTAAATTTAGATTCATCGGTTTAAAATCCCAGATATAGCTATCTTTTGCAAACATTAAAACAAGAATTTATGCGTAACTCCAATAAAAAAAGAAATTCAGTCATATGGTTTATTGAAGCTAACATAGTTAATGTGTTCGTTTTGCGTTGTTTGGTTTCTGGAAGCTGATGTAGTTAATTTGCGGCATTGTATTTTTTTATCTTCAGAATATACTCGTTTAGTGGTTTCAGATTTATGACCGGTTTTAATTTCCCTGACTTCTTTCGTGCAAGAAAAGAAAACAATGTAGATACCTGTTTGAATATCTGCGGAAAGTGCATAGACTAAAACAGATTTGTATGCAATTCGTTTGTCCCGTCTAATACCAAATACGAAAACCTCTTTCATGTAGACCAGATATCCTTAATGTGCTATGGTTTTAATTGAAATAAGAGGCTCGGGGTCCCAGGAACCGAGAGCTATAAAGCGCTTTCCTTTACCGATCACTGCCCTCCCACTTCTATGGGCGTGGATTTGATTCTTTGATACGGCTAATTTGTTTATATGTGAAAGCTTTCCAGTAGCTTCCCAAGAGTGTGTTGTTCTTATTGCACCTGTTGAACTGGCCGCCAAGTATAGCCTATCTTGAACTTTAAATTGCAGTAAACTTCCAAAATAACAATAACATAACAAGGTTAGCAACAATATTGACTTGGTGAAATATTTAATGACAACGGAGGCTGATAATCCCAATATTACTCTATTTTCAGTCCAATCATACGATGAAGAGCAATGTATTTACTCGAAACTTGCTGTTTCTCCTTATATACCGTCAGTTTGTCCCAGTTTTCGCATCTCCAAAACTTTGGAGAGATATCCTTTGAGAAGGATCCAAACTAATATCCATCGCATTTCATTGCGTTCTCCATCCTGAAAATTTACACCAGTCATGACTAAGCTCGCCATTCACTTTATCGAGTAAATAGTTCCTAAAATAGTCTGCTTTCTTACTGATTGCTCTTTTGCCCTCTATATCACGTATAGGACTTCTCTCTGATGAGTATCATTGTGCAAAAGAAAGCTCAGTAAGTCACGTTTCTGCAGTTCAGGTTGAAATGAAATCCCATAGCAGAGTACAATACACGAGACTCTAATCCTAAATCCATTCATTTAATTCCTTTAAAGAAGAATCTGAGTTTATATGCTACCAAAGAGCCGTGTCCCTGAGTTTTCTGGTCTCCTAGTTGATATACCTTTCCTTTCCAGATTCTTGAAAGTTTGTTCGCTTGGCAACAAATTCACCATTTTATTGAATTTGTTCCCATTCCGTTAAATGAAAATGCATTACTCCATCTTTTGCATCTTCTCCGTACTCTTGGGGGTACTCTTCCTCGAGCTCGAAGTCGATTACGGGGACGCCATAATCTTGACACTAAGAAAACGAAGCTATTTCGTCACCATTGGCATCCTTAAAATATGCTCTCTCTCTCTCTCTCTCTCTCTCTCTCTCTCTCTCTCTCTCTCTCTCTCTCTCTCTCTCTCTCTCTCACACACACACACACACACACATAATAACTCCCACCCCACCCACCAACCTCACCCTAAATATTCACCCTGTGTGACTTCTCCAGTTAACTTTTTGTTAGAACGGAAAATATTCAACGACTTCAATTGCCCATTTAGCACCTCTGCCCCAGGCTAATGTGTTTGGGTCCATGAGGCTGATAGGTAGACACATTTAAGCTTTGATTAAATATCTTGCATTGCAATAAACATTCATCCTATATTATGATCTTTAGAAGATCCTACGCTTTCTTTTCTCCCTTTACCACTGTTGCACCATATGCTATCCAGGCAAATTTATATCTGCCATTATTATGATCCAGTTCTTTCTATTCCATAAATCAATGTTGCTCTGAGTGGACCCCCTATGTTCAAGAGGTAGAATACTTTTAAGTATTTTGTTTTCATTAAAAATTTTTAGATAAAGCTTCCAAATTAATGCATACTTAAACATAATAGCATCACATACTGCAATGTCATACGCAAGCACTTCTGTTCCTTCTTTTTATTGTCGAGGAAATGAATGGCTCAGTAACCTCATCTACTTCCTGTTGCACTGATTACCTTGGTTTATGCTTCTTGTTAGAGAACAGCTTATTTGAGTAGTATACCGTGTTCTTCTTAAAATGCGTTGTTTCAGTTTGTATTTTTATGAAGCTAACATACGTTTGAAAGTAAACCACTGAATAGGGAAATATCAGCCTACAATTTTCATAATCAACCGATAATGCAAAATCCTCTATTGCATTCCACCCATGATGGAATGCGGGTATATCCTATGAGACTATGAATCAGTACGCGTCGTGCGGCATTCAACCAATCAGTACGCGTCGTGCGGCATTCAACCAATCAGTACGCGTCGTGCGGCATTCAACCAATACTCTAGACAATATTCGAATGGTCGAAGACTGTTGTTGATCGAATGCTGTAAAACGCTTATTATCAGCGGTCGTGTGTGATAAAACCCTTATCGTCTCGGTCGAATACAGCAATCGTAAATCGAAGAGTACCCATCAAATTCTTATTCAATCTTCTATCTAGGATCTTGTCTTAGCACAAATACTGAAATGATCAAAGCGTTGAATATTTGGCAATCAAAATAAACACAGAGTTTGAATTACATTTAGATGCTAATGTCATGTGGCATGACTTTGATTGAATTAGATCTAAACGTAATCTTTTTACTTCATTTATCTTGGGAAGAGGGCAAACAGATGTCCCCCCCACTTAGTAAAAAAAACCTGAAAAGTATTTCATGTGTTTTTGTTTCCCCCAAAGGTGTGCTGTAATGTTGTCTTATAATAGAATTTTTGAATCTAAGTTTTAAATAATTAAAATTTGGATGAAGTATTTTTGTTCCCTAGTGTTTCTGTAGGTGTGTTCCTCCGATAAAATTTAATTATTTTCTCGAGTTCCTTCACCTAGTTTCCATGTGTAACCTTTGCCTAGGGTCTCATATGCTCTGTGTTTGCTATATGTAGTATGCTATATTGTTGGGAGTGTTATTAGTATCTTATAAGGACGGCATTTAAATCAGATTCAGTCTCCTCAAGTTTTCCCCTAGTGTATAATCATATAGTTACTTTAAAGAATAAAATTTATTGTATTATTTACAATTTTGAATCCATTTGAAAGAGACAATGCTTCTAGAAACAAAAGAGAAAAAAATAATCTTATTTTTTGTCTTAGTATTTAATTAAGTGTCGTCTCTATTTTTATACTTAATTATATTAATTAATTTTGCATCATATAAGGAGCCACATTCCTTTGTTGTTTTTCTCCTCCTCCTTACATTTAGGATGCCTCTCTATTAAGCTTTTTTTTTTAAAAGAGTCCAAATGTTCTTTAAAACAATTCAAGAAATAATTTTAAAAAATATAAAGGGGGTCATTGTTAATTTCTTTTTTTTTATTGTCATATTCCCCATTTGTGTGTACTGTTTGTCCATTTCTTACACATGGATTTTTCTGAGGCTCTCTCGCAGGTATGTCCACTTCGCGTAGCTTGTGGCTTATCCCCTCGATGTATACGTCTCGTATTTCGTCCATGTGTAGGTTATCTGTCTATCTAGAACGAAAAGTTAAAAAAGGAATTAAAATTAATTAATTTTTTTTAAGAAAATATATAGAAATGACTAATTTTTTTAAAACAAAGCTCCTCGTTTAATAAATATATCCTATCCTAAGGTTAATTTCTTTTGAAAATAGATTTTAAAAAAAAATATGTTTATATTTTAATCAGTATCACCTGACCGCAGGTTTTCATTGTTTCCAAAATATAGCTAATTATCTCCGTCAATAATTTATTATCTATTTTAATGTCCAATTTGAGTAGCATTTTTTGGAAAATATTTGTTTTGTTTTTGTCCTATTAACTTACCCCTTTTTTGTTCATTATATTTAAATTCTATTATTACATGAAATTTTATGTAGCATTCTCCTTCGCACATTGGATATTTGGGTATAGATTACATTATATGTCTTTCCTTTGCTCTTTCGCCAGTTAGCCATACATTGTGCAGATATTTAAAGATTAAACTATGTATTTAAAATGATTATATATTTATCAAAGCTGGCTATAGAAATGCAATGGCACATAATGCGTACAAATGCCTTCGTTGTAGGTGTAATGGATCAAGATGATGGAAAATTTGTATGTCAACACACAAGTAACGACAGTACCATCTCCATGAAAGAGGTTCCGTTTACTGTATTACGTGAGTACTTTATGGATCATATGTAAATGAGAAATTGGGGTTACTTTACTTTCACAAGAAGAAAACGGGAAATTTTATAATTTAATTAATTAAATGTAGTTTAAGTAATACACAGCGCATCCTGATCTGGCCCCTTGCTGGGCCCTTCTTTGTCTACTATGGTTTCTTTTCCCAGACATGATGACATTGCAGCTAATATATGTTAATAAGTTAGTAACTTTTCGCTACAGCCAAACTGTTCCATAGCTTCACTTCGTTTGGACCATTGCAAGTTTGAATTTGAACCCACCCACCCCTTAATTTGTGTCATTTTTTAAATGTACTCAACTATTATGACCGTATACTTCATACCCACTTCCTACGGTGCATTTATGGAGTATCTGTTGATATTTGTTATCATAGCAATCGTCAGGTTCAGACGTATTGAGTTTCGGTTATCAGTGTCCCTATATACCTCGTTTTAACCCTTTGTGACTCCACACACAGGTGTCGGACACTCTTCACGACCCTACAAACTCCCCAAGGTCTCTCTTTCTGATGTATTCTTATATAACAATTCAGAGCTCAGCTGGTGCAGTTTGCTGTGACAGAATTTGCCTCCATTATGCCAAAGATTATTTATATTTACAATAAAGTTTATATTGAATATATATATTGTTAATTAAAATATACATTACAGTGCGACATACAATGTATCTTTTTGGACTTTGTTTCATTTGTTTTAGTTGTTTCGACGGAAAATACCTCCTTATTGCAATTGTTTCAGTTCATAGGCTATTGTCTGTTCAGCAAACAAGCTACAATTAATAAGCCGACCGATAGTTGCTTCCGGTTGCAAGCACGGTCGTTAAACTGTTCATACTCATTTTAGTCAAAACCTCATTCAGAAACATTCAGCATGTCACGAGATTCTAGTGGGTTTAGCAGCACCAACCAATGATCATGTGCCAATACTCTTAAGTTGTTTTGGAAAAAGGCACGTTTTAATTGTTGTCATCAGTCGTGAGTAAAACAATATATATTGCGCTCTTTCTTAATACGCTATATTCAGATATGTTGGCACCGCCAATTTTATATTTGGTATATATCATGTGTTTACCAAAGTCCTTGCGACTATTTATTCCAAAGGGCCTGCTCTTCCAAACTGGCGTAAAAACGTGCAAAGCAAGAAATAAGACAAGTCAGTTATATGACCAGCTGAAATGCTAATATGTGACAATTAACTTATCTACTTAAAAACAAACATTCCGAGTTTGAACTTTTATATGAAATGCCTTTTTAGTGTATTTGAACATATTTATAATTGGACTTGTATTTCTGTCTACATGAACGTAGCTACATATGTATGAATGCATGCATGTGGATTAATTATGATAGTTAAGGTATTCATATTTTGTACATTCAGTCCGTATATTTTTAGATTTACTTTGTATATACCTGTACATTCAGTCTATATATTTATAGACTTATTTTGTATATACCTGTACATTCAGTCTGTATATTTATTGATTTACTTTATTTATATATATATATATATATATATATATATATATATATATATATATATATATATATATATATATATATATATATATATATATATATATATATATATATGCAATAAACTGACGACGAACAGTACGAAACTAGTAACTACTAACTAGCCTAAGCGCTTTCGACTCTTAATGAGTATTTTTCAAAGGCAAATACAAAACATATATACGACAAACAAATAAACACAAAACGTTGTGTTTGTAAACCTCTACATGGCTGTCTCCACATTTGTTAAAACTATAAATACAACCAGCTTGTATAGACTAGTTGCGGAAACTGAAAACGGTGTATAATGCCCTAAAAGTCCACAGGCCAAAGCGACATCTATTTTTATTTTTGTACATTTTTGTAACGCAGATTATATCCCGGATATTTGATTCTATACCGGTTTTTCTTATAGTAAAAATTGAAGGATAATAAGAAGATTTAGAAAATGTTAAATTCTACTAGTGCATAGTTTTCATTTTCTAGTCTTCTTGGTTTAGACAGCTTGGTTTCAATGTTCTAAGGCGTCGTATCCAGTATGATTCCTTTTCCTTCCTGGTTTCGGAACTCCAGCTTTGGTTGTTAGCAATAGCGATAAGTATTATATCACGGAATGTGTGGCCAGGGGAGGAGAAGTGTTCTGCGACCGGGCTTCTGTACAGCTTTATTGTCATCCAATCAAATCTATGATGGTTTATGCTTTTGTGTAGCTTTTCAGTTTCTCCGACGAACTGAAGGCTACAGATCTTACATGTAGTGAGATAAATAACGTTATCTGTTTTGCACGTTTTGTTTGGACCATATATGTTTAGCTTTTCTTTAGTCACTGTGCTAGTGAATGTCTTGGTCTCTATCATATGTTGACAGGTTTTGCATCATTGATATGATACCATTTATTCTGACCTATCACCCAGGCAATCCCAAAGTAGGTAAAATCATCGCAAACCACTGGCCAACAGTGCAATCGTCAGACATACTAAACCTAATACTTCCGAACAAACCTGTAGTAGCTTACAGGAGACCAAACATCCTAAAGGACATCCTAGTCAGGGCAAAGCTAACGCCAATCGCTAGTCAAAAGCAACCTAGTTAATATGGACCCTGTGGCGATAATAGATGCAAAACCTGTCAACATATCATAGAGACCAAGACACTCACTAGCACAGTGACTAAAGAAAAACTAAACATACATGGTCCAAACTAAACGTGCAAAACAGAGAATGTGATTTATCTCATCACATGTAAGATATGTGACCTTCAGTACGTCGGAGAAACTGAAAAGCTACACAAAAGGATGAACCTTGATAGATCTGATTGGATGACAAAGAAGCTGTACAGAAGCCCGGTCGCAGAACACTTCTCCTCCCCTGGCCACACTTTCAGTGATATAATACTTCTCGCTATTGCTAACAACCACAGCTGGAGTTCCGAAACCAGGAAGGAAAAGAATTCATACTGGATACGCCGCCTTAGAACATTGAAACCAAGCGGTCTAAACCAAGAAGACTAGAAAATGAAAACTATGCACTAGTAGAATTTAACATTTTGTAAATCTTCTTATTATCCTTCAATTTTTACTATAAGAATAAACGGTATAGAATCAAATATCCGGGATATAACCTGCATTACATAAATGTACAAAAGGAAAAATAAATGTGGCTTTGGCCCGTAGACTTTTAGGGCATTATACACCGTTTTCAGTTTCCGCAACTAGTCTATACAAGCTGGTTGTATTTATAGTTTTAACACATGTGGAGACAGCCATGTAGAGGTTTACAAACACAACGTTTTGTGTTTATTTTTTTGTCGTATATATGTTTTGTATTTGCCTTTGAAAAAGACTCATTAAGAGTCGAAAGCGCTTAAGCTAGTTAGTTACTAGTTTCGTACTGTTCGTCGTCAGTTTATTGCATCTATTTTAATCAATCCCTGACACACGTGATCCCTTAGTGGATCCAGTACGCTTGAAAGGGTTGTTATTCTCCATATGATTTGTATTCTATCTATTCGCCATATGTATTTGTATATATCTATCTGTGCGTTCGATATGTATATTTATAGATTTACTTTGTACATACCTGTACATTCGGCCTGTATATTTATAGATTTATTTTCATATACCTGTACATTCGGTTTGTATATTTATAGAGTTACTTTGCATATACCTGTACATTCGGTCTGTATATTTATAGATTTTCTTTGCATATACCTGTACATTCGGTCTGTATATTTATAGATTTACTTTGCATATACCTGTACATTCGGTCTGTATATTTATAGATTTACTTTGCATATACCTGTACATTCGGTCTGTATATTTATAGATTTACTTTGCATATACCTGTACATTCGGTCCGTATATTTATCGATTTACTTTGCATATACCTGTACATTCGGTCCGTATATTTATCGATTTACTTTGCATATACCTGTACATTCGGTCTGTATATTTATCGATTTACTTTGTGTATATCTGCAGCTACAATGTATATACGAGTGTGTTGAATTCGTTTCTCGATTTTTGTCCTCGCTTCAGATGACATAGAATCAATAACTTTGGAGGTACGCATAGCCAACCAAACTTTAACCTCCAATCGCTCTATTCAGCCAAAGGAACCTAGTGTTTACGAGACGGACGTAAGATCGTGGGTGGCAACATGCGTAGTGAATGGTAGCAATCCGGAACCTGTTGTCAAATTGAGAGTTGATGGAAATATTCTGTCCGTCCAGCCAAACGTAAGAAATTCTCCAATCTAACTTAAAATTTACTTGAAATGATATTAAAATATATTTCAGGTCGATTTAACCATATGAATTGATTTACGAGATAATTCTAATAAATTTGACCTTAGTTGAAGGAATGGTTATTGGTGTAGAAATATTTCCTGACAAAGCAACCAAGTGTTAGCTTAGACAGGTTTTATCTGCAAATGTATCACATAAAGCATGCTTAAATGATGATAATAATAATAATAATAATAATAATAATAATAATAATAATAATAATAATAATAATAATAATAATAATAATAATAATAATAATAATAATAATAATAATAATAATAATGTTGTCAGCAACAATCTCAAACAACACAACTCGATATTCACTCGTTCGTTAGTTATATTAATTTGAGTTGCAGAACTATGGTAAATTTGAGATTTTATTGATTGTGTATATTCTCCACTTAACACAAAATACACATGCTCTGTATATATATATATATATATATATATATATATATATATATATATATATATATATATATATATATATATATGTGTGTGTGTGTGTGTGTGTGTGTGTCTGTGTGTGTGTGCAATAAACTGACGACGAACAGTTAGAAACTAGTAACTAACTAGCCTGAGAGCTTTCGACTCTAAATGAGTCTTTTTAAAGAGCAAATACAAAACATATACAAAACAAACAAAAAAACACAAAAACGTTGTGTTTGTAAAACTCAACATGGCTGTCTCGACATGAGTTAAACTTATAAATACATTGTCTCATTCAGCCTGTATAGACTTGTTGCGAATACTGAAAACTGTTTATAATTCCTCAAACGTCTACAAGCCAAAGCGATGAATGATTCCTAGATAGGTTAGAAGAGCTGACTAAGCATTTAATTTTCCGAGGCTACGACAAAGAACTAATTGCGGAGGCAATCCAATGGGCCAAACAAACAACCATGATGACCTACTCAAATATGGAAAGAAAGACAAGGCTGATAGGATATCCATTTATCCTGACCTATCACCCAGAAAACCCCAAAGTAGGTAAAATCATCGCAAAACAATGGCCAATCTTGCAATCGTCGGATATGCTAAACCTAATACTTCCGAACAAACCTGTAGCAGCCTAGCGGAGACCAAAAAACCTAAAGGACATCCTAATCAGGGCAAAGCTAATGCCAATCGCTAGTCAAGACCAACCTAGTCAATTTGAACCCTGTGGCGATAAAAGATGCAAAATATATGATAGAGACCAGGACATTCACTAGCATAGTGACTAAAGAAAAACTAAACATACATGGTCCAAACAAAACGTGCAAAACAGATAACGTTATTTATCTCACTACATGTAAGATCTGTAGTCTTCAGTACGTCAGAGAAACTGAAAAGCTACAAAAAAGGATAAACCTTCATAGATCTGATTGGATGACAAAGAAGCTGTACAAAAGCCCAGTCGCAGAACACTTCTCCTTCCCTGGCCACACTTTCAATGATATAATACTTATCGCAATTGCTAACAACCACAGCTGGAGTTCCGAAACGAGGAAGGAAAAGGAATCATACTGGATACTCCGCTTTCGAACATTGAAACCAAGTGGTCTAAACAAAAAAGAATAGAAAAAACCTATGAACTAGCAGAATCAGCCTTTGTAGCCGACACAGTTTCTTTTCAAACTTTTTCTAAATCGTCTTAGCATCTTTTAAGTATTACTATAAGAATATCCGGTATAGAATCAAATATCCGGGATATAATCTGCGTTACATAAATGTATAAAATAGTAATATATGTCGCTTTGGCTTGCAGACTTTTAGGGAATTATAAACAGTTTTCAATATTCGCAACAAGTTTATACAGGCTGGTTGAGACAATGTATTTATAGGTTTAAATAATGTGGAGACAGACATGTTGAGTTTTACAAACACAACGTTTTTGTGTTTATTTGTTTTTGTATATATTTTGTATTTGCCTTTGAAAGAGACTCATTAAGAGTCGTTAGTGCTCAGGCTATTTAGTTACTTGTTTCGTACTGTTCGTCGTCAGTTTATTACATCTATTTTAATCAATCCCTGACACATGTGATCCCTTAGTGGATCCAGTATGCTTGGAAGGTTTCTTATTCGCTATATGATTTTATTGATGCAAGAGCATTTTGTGCAAAATCTATCGGTAGGAGAAGAAAAAAATAAGCAAATCACGCCACCCCCAAAACACAGATGTGATTGTGTTTCAGTCTAACTTGAACATTGCAAAGTTTTATTTGGTTGATGCAAAAAAATTTCAAACTCGACAAGTGTATGATCTTAAGATCTGTACGGATTGTTTTGAGTTCTAAACTTTGAATTTTTTATTTGAAATGAAAACACCAGATATAATCATTAATTCTAACTGAGATGGTACCAAGATTTAAGCATTATAAAAACAAACAAGTAAAACGTATAATCAGCTACAACAAAGGAAAAACATGTTATCATCAAATATTTACAAAACATTCGTATTCGTTTTTATATCTGACCCGTTAAAAGTGTATTTTGTAAATTTAAAGTTGCTCACCCGTAGCGTCGGTGATATGTATTATCGGTATACATAACCACTTCGCTACTGTGTCATGGCATTTGCGCAAGTGCTTTCTCGTACATTTACAGTGGTTGTTTCAATAAGATTTAAACAAATTTGGACTTTGTAAAGTTTGAGTAAAGGTTAGGAAACTAACTGAAATTGATTACTTTGTTTCAGTAGCAGTTTATAACCTTAATGTAATACAAGTAGTTTTACAGTTATTGGAATTGATTACACGTGTACATTCTGCTATATTCCTTGTAAGATATTATGTATTATTGTATTATATGTAAACGACTTTGTATCCCACTCACATGTAGAGTTGTATAGTCAACAATTTCCAATAGTTCAATATCAAGAAACTACATTTTCATAATATCTTTACAATAACGTTAAACGCAGAAAATAAATAGTCGTCTGGCACTGTTTCACTAACACTAAGTTGTTTCCTTTCTTTGCCTGCTAATTTGACGTTTACGTTATATTATTCAGAAACAAAATATTTTTTCTCTATAAACATAAAGTATACATTACTGTATTTCTTGACATTACAACAATTTTTATTTTCATCCTTGTAGACCTTTTACAGAGGTAGATGTTCTTCTGAAGTATTGTCTATACTACAAATTTGTATAAAAAAAAATTGTATAGGAAATATTAAATTGGCATGCGCATTGCATTCTAACTTGCGTTAACAAGGGAAGGAACTTTTATCAAAGTTACCTGTAATGTGGCGCTCCATAGATCTGAACTTTTGAGGGAGTGACAGGTATAAAGTGAAAGTGTTTGCATTTGCAACATGCACACACAACTAACCAAAATGGCTGATTCCATATGATATAATGTACACAATCATTAGGGGTCATTAAAATAAAGAAAAAGAATTTTGCCACATTAGACATTTCCAGCTTCTGAAATTTCAGTGAATGAGTTACAAGATATAGAAAAGCAACAAAAACTTATTGGCCTTTTCCTTATAATTTACCTTCTAAAGTCCAGGAATTGAAACTCACCAAGCGGAACTAGCAGTATTTTGATAGATGCACATCTGACGTACCATTAAGCTACTGTATAATATATGTCCCAAAATTACACCCATCAAGCATACACCCATCAGTCATACACCAATCAATCATACATGAAAATAAAGGGAATTGAAAGGTCATATAAGAGCATCTAA
Source organism: Potamilus streckersoni (assembly GCA_016746295.1). Classification (NCBI taxonomy): domain Eukaryota; kingdom Metazoa; phylum Mollusca; class Bivalvia; order Unionida; family Unionidae; genus Potamilus; species Potamilus streckersoni. The sequence goes on along the minus strand of JAEAOA010001563.1, from coordinate 277,922 downwards.
GATATACAAAGTCTTTTTAAACAGCCATGATAAACAATAAGTAAAACGTGGAAAATTCTTCTTTCTAAGAATAGTCTAACCAATGCAACATACGAAACCGTAGAGCGCCACCATCGGGGGTTGTTCTTCGTATTATGTTTTGGCCTCAATTTCATTCAGAATCTCAAAATTCCTTACTCAATATAAAAGTTTATGACATCTGTCTCATGGTTTGGATGGTTTCAATAATTGTTTTTAAAAAAATATAACATTCATAAAATCATATGATTTTCATTAATATGAATAAATTTTGAGGATTTCCTCTAAGATGAGGAATTCCTTAACGCTTTTTTCCAAATAAAACGGTGTTAGATTTTAAAACTGAAAGGTAATTTTACATCCATGTACTTATGCCTCTCACAAAATTATTGATATTATCTGAA
>JAEAOA010001563.1:225000-267500 GCA_016746295.1 Potamilus streckersoni | reverse complement strand
GCAGAGTTTATGAGATTTCTTTTTTCGTTCTGAAAACTTGGGACACCCACATTTCTCATAAATATTGTGTTCATGGACATTTCTGGTTAGATTTGTGACTAACCTGGCAGTCTCTAATTGAAATCTCTCCAATATCTCTGCGTCTGCTTTTGAGCATCTATCTCAAAGGATATCTATTTATTCAAATAAAGGCCTTATATATGATAAGTAAATTATATCCAATTATTTTCTACTCAGTCAAGCAATCTTGTATGAAGTCAACTGTTTCTGTTTAACAAGTGTTCAATTAGAAAGTTGAACACATGGGTTTAGCACCGCCTGTAGTAAAATATGTTTTTCTCTTATTTGTTGAAAGAAGAAAACACAGTAATTTAATGTTCTTATTCAATACCAAGCCATCATCAATTTTACCAAAATCATCAATTATAATAAAATCATCAATTATAACAAAATCATCAATTATAACAAAATCATCAATTTTGCCAAAATCATCAATTATAACAAAATCATCAGTTGCAAAAAATCATCAATTATAACAAAATCATTAGCTATAACAAAACCATCAATTATAACAAAATCATCAATTATAACAAATCGCATGAGAGTATGCTGATATGTAGTCATTGTTTTTATCATGTTAAAGGTGATTTCAAAATTGGAGAGATCGCTGTACTTTACATATATATCATTTCGTCGCAAAAGTATTCATCAATTATAAAAGAATAATATTTTTGCTATTGATTGCGTAATTTGAATCATAGATTTGGAATATAATTACATAAACGTTCCTTCAAACACTGCGACGTAGTGAGTTGTTTGACACAAAATCAGTGGATCACCCACGAGTACTAAAACATTGTCTTTGAAAACTCTAATTTCAACATCAAGTTTTATTGGTAAAGAACAACTACTTTACTAAGTTAAAAAAAGAAAAGGAATCGAAAATTTTCACCCAAAGGTAAAAAAGGTAATTTTTTCTTCGACTTCAAATCTGGACAATGTTAAAAGTAAAGGGAGCATTGTATAATTCGAACACTGGTGTACCCACTCTTCATTGTTCTTTTAATATCACTACACAATGTCAGTTTCACAAGCGTAAGGGCTGATAACATCTTCTCTTCGAATTCGCATTAATCTTATAAAGTTACTCTTAAGACGTTGCATGTTTAGTGTAGCGGCCAACGTTACAAAAGGGTATCAATTTTACGAAAACCATGGATATACGGAAAAGGTATGCTGATATGGAATCGAAAATACCATATCGCTTACATAACAATAGTCCTAGAAATCATCCAGGACAGCCAATGAACACACCCAGAGCACTTTTTTTATACAAATGTCTCATATATTTTAAGGCACAGATCGTTTACATTTTAAAAAACGTAATTGTCAAAAAGATCATTATTTAATTGCTAGGAATAAAATACATATTTTCTGCGAAAAAAGACTTCGTCTGTGTGCGGGGTTTGCGAAGGGATGTTTGTTTGCGAGTTGGAAGATTCGGGATTTTTTTTAAAAAAAAATATTTTTACTATAATCACCAAAGAAATACTGTTGGGAATATCACAAGAAGAAGTTTGACCACATCGGCTAGATCAGCCGTTTTCATTGGTTTGGCATGAACGCAGCAAACATTTACTCAAAGTCTACGTCTTTCGCAGACGATATTCCAAAGTAGTTTTCAGCATAAGTACTATCACTTGATTCGCACTTCCAGAAGATAGCTACTCTTTAAAGCTCATCATTTAGGAAAGGGCTGATGTGAACACAGTTTTTGGTTTCTGTTATCGTTTTTGCTGTAGAATGTCAATAGAATCTGCACCCTATCTTACCGTTCGAGACGCATGCGTGTTCATGCAGAAAAACAATGTTTTTTTTTTGTTTTTTTTTAAATCATGCTTTGTTTAAAAGTCCACAAACAGTATTCGGGGTCCCCGAGTGGCCGAGTGGTCTAAAGTGTTGTCCGTTACGGATCACTGCCATCTCACCTCTGTCTGCGTGGGTTCGAGTCTAAGATTCGGCGAATGTGTATATGTAAGAAAGCTTGCCAGTAGCTTCTCGTGGGTCGGTGGTTCTTTCCGGTGATTTCCCGGTTTCTTCCTCCACCATTAATACTGGCCGCCATGAATAGCCTAACGTGTGTTGAAAAATGGCGTTAAGCCCAACAACAACAACAACAACAACAACAAAAAGTTTTCATTTAGTTTAGTTATAGGTAAAAGCAGTCAGAGAAACAATTTTGCACGAACAGTATGTATATCTGGCCCGTTTCTTGTTTGTTTTTTTGCCACTGCAGGCGAGGAAAGATTTTACTATAGACTGAAGCAAGAAGGTAATAGTTTTAAGATATCCCCCATCATTAAAACTCTTAGTCGATAAAATCTATCAGGACCTCATCATCAGCCGCTGGAAATTACAATTTTGGACTCGCAGCAGGGGAAGGTATGTTCTTTGTAGATATACAAGACAGTCATAAAGGTTATACATCCACACAAAAAGGTAAAATCATACAATGGTTTAGCATAAGATGAATTGTATAGCTATGTAATAGCTATTGGTTCTTATTAATTAACAATGCTGCTATATCTACGTCTAAAATTTGCATATTTAATCGAGGCTTTGGCATTTCCAGTATCAATTTTCGTAATTAACAATTTTTTGAAAATGTTGTGCTATACATTGTTCCCAACTTTTTTTTTTTTAACACGGGATCTTTTACATTGTGTTTTTCCTGAAATATGCGAATGAAGAGCCATTACATGTGCGCGGGGTAATATATATAGCGGGTATTATATATGCAAAATGGAAATTGTCTTGAGCCTAATACAATGTTTGTTTCTTATTTTTTAGTTATATTTTATTTTATTATTTTGCAGTTGCAATTCCAAAGTATGTAAATTAATATTAATTCCAAAATTCAACGGAGTCTGTTGTTAACCACTCCACCATCCCCAGTTCTCTTGATGACGTTTGTTTATAGTGTATTTGAAATAAAACTGTTCTAAGTTACGAAGCCTTGATGCAATGTTCCCAAGACTTTATTATGTGCCGCTTGTTTTCCTTTTAAGATATTTGTATAAATAATTACTCTCTAGTGAATACAGTTATTCTAAGTAAGTATGTTTATCTCAGGGTTCCAACACGACAAGACTGCAAATTATCGTCACAGTTAATTCTCTAAGAGAAGTTCATTTTTCCACGGGGCTGTACCTTCGATATTCAAGCGGAGAGGAAACCACAACCACCAAATTATATTTCGTTTTAAGTAAGGATAACACTTTGATATTTTAACACTACCAACGTCAAGAGACAAAACAGGTCACAGTGATTTCTTTCTAACATTTTATTAATTATGTTATGTTTTTGCATATAGCTCCATATTGCTAACAATATTATGCACCCAGTAATGCAGCTTAATGGTGGATTCATTTTGAAAGATATTATTTGAAAAATAGCTTCAAAACTCATAGTGACACTTTTAGAAGTCACTATTTCAAGCCTTTCAAAAAATATATGTATCCAAAATTATTACTTTCAAAGACATAACAATTTTATAACGACAATTATTCTTCGGTCTTATGTTCATTCGTATGAAATCCATGGTTACAGTGATCTAATTGTCTCTCTTTTGACACGTTATTTTTCATATCGAATATGCCCTGGCGGAACATACGAGACATAATATTTGCACATTCATGATTTGTTGAGCAAAATACTTATTTTTAGATATGATTTTGGATCGATTCCGCTTTTATCTTATATTAGAAGAAGACCCAAGACATAACTTAGAAGGCGAGGAGATTTGAATGAAAAGTAGTGTAAAGTTTCTAATTATTTAATTATATTTTTAAATTATTCAATTTGTTTCTCAATATTTATATTATACTTTCACAAATAAAATATTTCAATAGGAACTCTCTCTCTCTCTCTCTCTCTCTCTCTCTCTCTCTCTCTCTCTCTCTCTCTCTCTCTCTCTCTCTCTCTCTCTCTCTCTCTCTCTCTCTCTCTCTCTCTCAGGTCGATAGATCACTACGAGCATGTGACACGTTATATGACATGCACAGTGAGTACAATGATGCCATGCATGCTTATTATTCTTGAATCGTAGCTTATATCGAATATTTATACATAGCAGAAATTGCAATTGCAGAGGAGAGTCCCGTACTTGCAGACTGCCCTAAGGTTTTTGCGAACATAGGAAGGCGTGATTTGACTGTTAAGTGTATTGTTACCATCCCTTCCTGCAGCAGCATTCGTTGGGAGGGGCCATGGCAAGGGCCTCCTCTGGAAAACATGGACAGGAAAGTCGACACTGTACTAGGTGTCCTGGAATCTTCATGCAAGGTAAGACGTCAGCCAGCTACCTTTCTTTCAATATATTCGACGTAATCAACAATTGTCAAAATATCATTGCAACTACCGTCAGAGAAGTAATGAAACTTACTAATGAACATTCGTAAGCAAACATTTAGACTTCGCTACTACGAAATACATGCACGTTTTGTGTATGACGTAATCGGTGTTTATTTACTTTAGACGGATATAGAAACTTTCGACGAATGTAGAAAGCAGGTTAAAGTTGGCATTTTTGATATTGTTTATGACTCAAAGGAAGGAAAAGAGCTTTTGGGATTTACTTCATCTGTTGATTATCATTCGCCTGTGGTTTGTTACGATTCTTATACAGATTATCAATCGTATTGCAAGTTGTAGCTTAAACTTTGAGGTTACATTTTGCGTTTAAAATTATATGAAGACAGGATGGTTATCTATTTATAATATATCTTGTATGAAGGGAATGGTCCTTTAGATGTAAATATGAATGTTAATATCTTATACCTGTCACTATGGCTACATTTCAGAAAGTTCTATCGTTTGCAAACTTGTAGTAAAATGTTTGAGGTTAAATATTGTATTGAAGGTATATTATACATAGAGAGCAGGTCACAAGTTTATCTTGAAAGTTTCATTATTTTCATATACAGTATACCTGCATTTAAATGTCCCGCCTGTGCTTTAATAATAATTGTGATAAACTTATATATTTTAAGGCTTATAATAAACTTACACAAAATAAAGTGAAAGTATTTTCAGAAGATTTCACCCTTATTTTGAACTTTTCTGCTTCCTAAGTTTCAGTTCTTTACTTGTGACAAAATTGCAATTATATATATCCTTCATTCCTTATTGGGCTGCCTGTTATCTCTACAACTATAAGAAATACATATAATGAAATGGGATCTCTGTATCTAAAGTTCTTTCAGTTGTAAACAAAGTTTGGGGATATTTCGTGTCCTGTAACAACGATTTGTAACGTTGTTGACTGTTTTCTTCATCTAATAAATCGTGCACTAAACTATAATTTCCTGAGATGTAGCCAAGAGCTTGCTATATTGAAATCCGTTATATAATCATTATTACATTTTTGGGGATTTCATTTTAATATTTGCTATATTAAAATCCTTTATATAATCATTATTACATTTTTGGGAATTTCATTTTAATATTTGCTTAGTCAGGTGAAGGTTTCAAAATCCTCTTTCTGGCAAATACTTTCATTTAATTTCAAAGAAAGCAATCGCTTTTATAACATATTTTTCTCTTTAACTATTTTGTGATCTGCAAATACTTGTGGAAGGGGCATATGTTGATAGACTATTGAGTCAGGACTTCTATCAACCTGTCCATCTGGCCATCATATCTTACTTCAGTTTTGCAGTACTAGATTACAGATATTTTCTTCATTTAATTGCGTTTTTGTACTTTATTGACTTATGTTACCTATTGCAATTGGTCAGTACCGGTATGCCATGATGTTTATGTCACCAGTCATTCATTTGCCTGCATCCGCAAGTCCATTAAGTTAGGTACTACATCAGCACACCAAAGTAGAACACGTTGAGCTATATTTAATACATCAATGCATCTTACTGAGCTATGCATTTAAGTCAATTTCTCAGCTAATTGTTACTTGTTTGGCTTTCTGTGAATAGCCAGTGCTATCAAGGAAATCTTAGCATGATCACCTTGACCTATATGTCAAGATTTAATTGTTTTCACTTAAAGTTGTCTTGTACAGCCTGAACTCTACACATCTTTTCATGTCTAGCATAATGACGTGAATACCCAATTTGAGATTGCTTTGAGTTTATATTGCACTAAAAAATAATAGTTTCTACTAGGAGGATTATATGGTGTTCTAGGTTACTGTACTAAAGAGTATTTCCCTTCAAATTAAGATTTCCTTGGAAGACTGAACCATAGTTTGGCAATAGCGTACAGGCGAGCTATGCCATCATCGGATTCAATAAAACGTGCCTGCATTTAATGTTTTCTATTAATCTGGAGAAATGTAGGAGAAAATGAAGTTTATATTTGTGAATTTAAAGTATTAACTCTTGTTAAAGCAAGGGGAATATTGGGGTTTTTACTGAAAAAGAGAATGGAAACTAACAATATGTTCAAGTTATTTTTTTTTTATCTCCGCAATGAATATTTAGCTCACATTTATATTTTATACATCTGCTGTTTTTTACAATTATGTCTCTTGTTAACGGAATGACATAGCTATAGAGCATTTCCTGTAGATTTTACATCCAACTGATGGCAATGTTTGAATAACATTAAATATTTTACATAGATTGTTCTTTCTGACTCATTTGTCTTTCTTGTTCATGGGCCAGTTAGACAACAACAAGACAAGTGAGACAACTATTCCATATTAAAAAGAAGACTCAACAGAACGATTGCTTTGTTATAACTACAAAATGACTGGAAACCAAAGTGTCTATTGTATTCAAGGTTGAATGTAAATGGCTTTATACTTTCCGCTATAAAACGGGGAACTCTGAATATAAACCATTTTACTTGCACGAAAGTTTGTATGCAGTTGATTTACTGTCTTATATTAAAAAGCAGTGCAGATATCAAGTTGCAACCATTTTACCTCTTTGAATGGCTAATAAATATTTAACTGAATATGATATTTGTCAATTGGTGTCTACGAGGACCAATCAATGTCATCGATTCACTGGGGTTGAGTCTGGAGATGGCTGATCAGTCCAATCCGGGCCAGCAAAAGTCTGTTGCAATGGGAACATGGATGTACACGTTTCTGACTGGGTGTTACGGAACTGCTATTCCTGGATTTACGCAGAGAACGTTTTTTTTCAGCTGCGTTCACCAGTCTTTTATGCTCAAAGGCTGTCGCACAGGTCCTTGCATGCCTGAGCCAAGCACATCAATCAGCAGTGACACTCTCCCAGCCGTCAGGGTCAATACCAAAATTCTTCGGCGAGGTCATGAGGCTGTATTTGTACCTCTTCTTTTGACCACCGTGAGATCTTTTGCCTTGGCGTAGCTCTCCATAGAACACCTTAGGTAGGCGTTATTTTGGTATGTGGACAACATGGCCAGCCCATCGGAGTTGTACCTCGTACATTATGGTGTGGATGCTTCTCATGCGGGTCTTAATGAGCACCTCTGTGTTCGGTACATTGTTCAGCCATCTCATCTTCAGCAGTTTTCTCAGGGAACTCAGATGAAAGTGGTTCAGTGTTTATAACATGGCGGTTATTCAGAACCACTATAACTATTCAGAACCCTTTGCCGTTATCTTAGTCTGGTGGTTCAGTGTTTATAACATGGCGGCTATACACAGTCCATGTCTCTCAAGCATAGAGTAGGGTGGAGAGAACAACTGCTGCGCAGACTTTGAGTTTATTTGTAAGCTTAATGCATCTCCTATCCCAGGCATTTGAGCGGAGTCTACCAAGTGCTACACTGGTTTTGGCAATCGTGGTGTTGACCTCATTGTCTATGTGGACTGCTTGTGAGAGGTATGTGGACCTGTTCATATTTTTGAGCTTTTGGCCATTGACAGTGATGGTTGGTTCCCGGTAATCTTTTCCAGGAGCTGGCTGATGCGGAATCTTCGGTCTTGCTGGTGGAGAGTCCGAAGTTGGTTCACACTGTATGAGAAAAGGTCCATGGTCTGTTGCATGCCTGTCTCCATGCAGGAGTTGAAGGCACAGTCATCAGCAAACAGTAAGTCGTGAATGTTCTCAACTAGGTGTTTGATTTTGGTTTGAAGCCTCCTCGGGTTCAACAACTTCCCATCCAGACGGTATCGGGGACTGACTCTCACATCACTGTCCTTCAAACGCGTCCATCAGCATGGCGGAGAACATGAGACTAAAGAGAGTGGAGGCTAAGATAACGGCAAAGGGTTCTGAATAGTTATCATGGTCCTGGACTCTGGCAAGCATGTCATCATTCAGTGAAGACATCTAGACATCCAAATTTTACTATGATCTTTAAAAGTCTTCCCCGCTGACATTGGCGAATTCCTTAGTCAGGTCCATGAAGGTGGTGTATAGCTGGACATTTTGCTCGTGACACTTTTCTTGCATCTGCCTGGAAGAAATGATCATGGCGATCGTGCCGCTCGACTTTATGAATCCACACTGACATATAGGCTGTAGGCCATGATCAAGGAACCTTTGTGAGTCTGTACAGCAGGGCAGTTCTTCTCTCCGATCTGTCAGTCTCTGCCCGATCCAATAGAGTGCATATGTTCCACGCATAAATAGTGAGGAGATTCTTTCGGGTTTTCTTTATATTTCGATATCAAGAATGTGATTCCCTCCAGCCGCAGTAAGCTGGTCGGAGTAGTTTAAGCAAGCTTTTAATATGGCACATTTCCCAGACACTTCCTCAGTCTACGGAGGTAAGCAGCGCTATCCTGAAGAGGTCTGCTTAGTCTAAATCCTTTTCTGCTTCATGTGAATGGAAGATAACCCTATGGCCTTAGCCACTTGCATGCAGGTCCGCCACTACTGCTGCCAGTGCATACACACCTACCTCGTAACCGGAGGACATAGGCACAGGTGATGACATAAATGACTTGCACGTGAGTTGGATTACAGTGAGGGTGAGTTGCGCATTGTCAGGCTCACTCTCCCGTCCAGGACCCACTCTGTTCAGTGGCAAGACGTAGTCAAGACGGCTGGAATAGAGACTGGATGCAGTGGATGACCAAGGAGTCCTACGTGTCTTGCCATTGCTCGTAGCGCTCCATAGCGCTTTGCTGGATCCGCATTCCTGCTTGTTGACCAGCTGGTGGTTCCCCTGCGTAGTACGCTGGGTCCAGTCTTCACATGATATATGTGACAAACCCTAACTCACAGAGGGTTTGAGACGCGTCGGTTAGGCTAATCTTAATTCAGCCATCCAGTCGAAGCTGTTGCCCTTGGTGTGGTGGTACTTATCCTCAACGATCACCCCTTACACCACAATATTTACTAAAATACATCTGTCAAGCTCATCATGAATAGCTGCAATTGCAATATCCATTGTTCAATTCAGTAATTATACAAATGATAGACAACGTTTCTTTAAAATGTCTTCTTAAGGATAGTTAATATATTTTCGTGGAGATAAAGCAATAATATTTTATATCTTTAGTTTCAATATTAAATAATATAGCTGCTATTAAATAATATCGGTTTGTCTATCTTCCTCTCATATATATATATATATATATATATATATATATATATATATATATATATATATATATATATATATATATATATATATATATATATATATATATGATATTATGAACTAAACGGGTTCTGTGCTTTACAGATAGTAGAGGAAAATAAAAAAGTAGGAGCAGATCTGAAGATCAGCGAGGTGACAGAGGCAATAATTCAAGCAAATATCAACATTTTATACAACAACAATGTCAATCTTATGAGGATGCCTATACAGATAGAAAAGGAAAGTATGTATATAGATTAAGACACACCTACGTAGCATGTGTTATATACGTATCATGCTTTGTCATACAGTTGGTAAAATTTATATACAGTGTTAGTGGTTTATTAGTATAGAAATGTCAACACGTGATGGTGTCTTTATTCTAAGAATCAGCCTGGTCCACATACGTCCTCGAACTGTTTGCGCAGTAATCTCATTACTGATTGACTGCGGATGCGTGAGTTTTCCTTGCCCCGCAAGTTGGAGTCAATTTATGTTACAGTTGCTATCTACAAATATGGCAAAGACTTTCCAGTCAGTAGCGGAATGTATACTCAGGAACAATCAGCTGATGATTTTAATTCCCCCACTTCAAACAAAATCCGGAAGGTAGTAGTTACGTAGAATAGGATATGGCTCATGTATTGTATATGGAATTTCCTAAAGGCCAAAACATTAATAAAAACACAAATAAACGTTTGCATTGCTAATATGAAAATGTGGTAGTACCGAGAAAATCCTTTACCCTGTCTATCTCAAAAGTACAGAGTCTATGCAGGAAAATGTCTGCCAGCTTTCTGTACAGCAGATTGGCACCTTTTTATTACTGGTACCACGCGTTACACATCTTACACCCCACGCCAGGGCAAGAATGTTTTCAATATAAACCTGTAAGAGTAAATAATGCTAACATCTCTTTAGACGAGAAAGTCGACAAATTCTGGTTTATCAAATGACAAAACGTTATCCAACTGTAACATTCTTCCAAAGAAAATAACGCAAATATCTGAACACATGAATATTCAATCTAGGAATGGGATTTCCATAACAGCCGTACGAATGCAAATCGGCACAAGGATTATTCTTCACACTTTTTAATTTATTAGTTACCCCTTCAGTCAAATATTCATTAGTTAGAACACTGTTTCTTCTGCAGTATTAAGATCTGCATCTATAATGAATGTCCATTGTTTAATCGACACACGTTTGGATGCAAAGAAGCACATTGATGTCCAAATATGTGGCGCCACAACTACTCCGGCTAATCTAACCAAGTGAACGTATCGACACAACACGTAAATTTACATGCGAGGTTCATTGTTGAAAAATAATGTTGTCCAAGTCAAGTTTTATATGGATGAGAATGACACTTGCTATCTAAATTATAATTCTATAGAGAAAATTCTGCATTTAAATGGCAATAATTATGACATTTTATAATATTGCTTCAAATTTCGTCTGGGACTATTTCTGCACTCACAAAAATTGTAATCAAATGCTGAAAATTATTTATTTATCTATATGGCCTCTTTCTATTTTAAAAAAAGAACTGTGATAAATATAATCTTAAATGGATAATAATTTAATATTTGAATTATTTAGAGCTTGCAAAAGCTGGCAATTATTTATTTTCTTTCATACATTGAGTAATAAATCATTACGCATTGGATATCTTCTATCAATGTTTTTTTTTACCTATCAATGACTAGATGGAAATTAGATTATTTAACGTAGGGACAAAGAAATAAATGATTGGATAAATGGGTTTAGTTATACAGGGATCGATGACTATGTAGAAGATAAGGCGTTGCTTTCTAAGATAAAAGTGATGCTTTAAATAATGAAGCAAAAGCAATACTTCAGCAGCAGGAACTTGGTTCTTTTACAGACGTAAATAAAGTAGAACTATTCATGATGTCGGTAGCAGGTGTTTGTAGTTGCCGGATGATGACGATGATGATTAACAGCAAATGGCGGTAGACTACCTTTAAAACGGTTTGAGTTTTTATTTACGGGTAGATACAGAATGATAAATATTTATATTTTTACAACCTCTTGAACCAAATGAAATATGGTTCAATCAACCCCTTACGCAAAACACTTATACATTTGCAAATTAACAGTAGCAGAGGGCTACCTTTCTTTCCGTAATACTTGTACGCATGTGTAAAGTTCCTGCATATCCATGGGTGTAATGCACAGGCTAAATATTTGGTTAAACTTCTGGTTCCATATTTCGTGTTTTTAAAACATTTTTTTCATTTCACTGCAAATAGTAAATACAGTATGTTTTTTAGTTCTTTCCCTCCCTATGCAACTGTTGAATCATGGACAGTGTCCCTGGGTAGGGAGCAAGGTGCTCAATATTATTTTCATGTGTGTTATTTTTCACCACACACTTCATCTCAGATATGTCAATGACCATATGCTTCCATTAGTATTCATAGCCTTCTTCCTCCAAGGTTATGCTACTAGGCAGGGTCAATATATGCCGCGCTAAATATTAAAGTTTAGTTTAAGAATATTTTGTTTCAATAAAGACGTTCACATTTCAATTTGCAGATTAATAACTGACATCATCACATTCTAACACGGGAGATCGCACATAGGGTCAAACGGGTAAATCCGTCCCTTCCCGGATTTTATGTCTAAACATGTTAAACCTACATTTGCAAAAGTTAATGGCTGTCCAGCACATGTCCCCCACTGAAAATAATTATGCAGGCACCCCTATATTCTAACGTGTTATATTGTGAAAAGCTTGCAGCACGTTTATGTCATGAAAAGGTATGAGATTTCAATGGTTATACTTTGTTCTCCTCTTATTGTTACGTATCTGCTCATTCAAAGGTAACCAAAAAAAAAGAGTGAAGATAACAAGCTTAGTAAATTTTTTAAAAAATAATTAATTTCCCTAGAAAACAGTGAAAAGATAAAATTTGAAACAGAATTTACGGTTTGTGAAGAAAATCCAAACATTTATCATATAATTTTTAAAATATAAGTCCCATTAATAAACAGTTCTAAATGAATCTACTTTGAAACTCAAGTTAGTCCCAAGGATGATGACATCAAATGAAGTATTTACACAAATGTCCATAATTTTACATTGAACCACAATTTGTACTGTACTGTTTCAATTTAGAATGAGTTTCATTGAATGTCTTTTTTTTTCTTAAACCGCTTGTGAAGTTCTCCAGGAAAAATAAGCATTATCTTGTAAAAGGTAGATAAAATCCTATAGCTGTCATCTAGAACAAGACTCATCTCAAGCTCTATGGATGTGAAGAAAGAAAAAAAACTATTTCCTTTACAAGAAAAATAATACCTTCTTCCTACGGTATGCGAACGACTCTGACTATTTCACAGAGATCTAAATGTTTTTAGACCGAACTAAGACGTCATTTCATGTACATGCACGAAGAACGCGTAGTTATTTCATCAACTTATAATCGCAGTACATAATGTAATCACATATCCTTTAAAAAATTCCCTTGGACAGAACCAATCGTTTTCGCTGAATGTTTATCCAGTCGACAATCTACAAAGCAAACTTACGCAAACTTTGAGTCATATTTACGTTCTAAATAAACACGATGTTTCTTTGAAAATGTCAGACCCCGTGACCATAATCATCATCACAAAAAAAATAATAATACAAAAATTAAATAAAAATAATTTAAATTTTAAAACACAAATACATAAAGTATATGGTCGTAACACTGTGCTCATTAGTTTTGTTTCAATACTTTTATTGTGCATATATCTTAATAGCAAGTGTACGCACCTGTTTGGAATAGATTAGTTTTAATACTTTCTTTACCTCATATATCATTTCATGAGCAGGAATGTGCCTTGTGTGGAGCAATACGGTCATGGCACAGTACACTTTTATATACTAATAGTTCGTTTCATGGGCATGTGACTTGTGTGGAGCAATACGGTCATGGTACAGTACACTTTTATATATTAATAGTTCGTTTCAAGGGCATGTGACTTGTGTGGAGCAATACGGTCATGGTACAGTTCATTTTTATATATTAATAGCTCGTTTCAAGGGCATGTGACTTGTGTGGAGCAATACGGTCATGGCACAGTACACTTTTATATATTAATAATTCGTTTCCAGGGCATGTGACTTGTGTGGAGCAATACGGTCATGGTACAGTTCATTTTTATATATTAATAGCTCGTTTCAAGGGCATGTGACTTGTGTGGAGCAATACGGTCATGGTACAGTTCACTTTTATATATTAATAGCTCGTTTCAAGGGCATGTGACTTGTGTGGAGCAATACGGTCATGGTACAGTACACTTTTATATATTAATAGCTCGTTTCAAGGGCATGTGACTTGTGTGGAGCAATACGGTCATGGCACAGTACACTTTTATATATAAATAGTTCGTTTCAAGGGCATGTGACTTGTGTGAAGCAATACGGTCATGGTACAGTTCACTTTTATATATTAAAAGCTCGTTTCAAGGTCATGTGACTTGTTTGGAGCAATACGGTCATGGTACAGTACACTTTTATATATTAATAGCTCGTTTCAATGTCATGTGACTTGTGTGGAGCAATACGGTCATGGTACAGTACACTTTTATATATTAATAGCTCGTTTCAAGGGCATGTGACTTGTTCCATAAAACATAGTTCTTTATTTCCTCTTTCGTTTTCTGAAGCAAATTTGAAGAAATGAATGGGTTATTTAAGTACACATCTCTGTTTCAAAGCACAATCACCTGAAATATATTGTCTTAAACTAAAAAATATTTCTTGTTATTTTCAGACAACAAATCCTCACATGGAAATTCTGGAACTGTGCCGTCAGAAAGAGCCATCAATCTCATTATGTTGTGCGTTTTGCTTTCAGTTGTGTATAAATAATTATAAGGAATCGACGTGGAAAAGGACAAGATCCTTTGATCATATCACGGATTTTCTTCTGTTTCACAATATTTAGACATTCATTTTTGACAAATAGTCTGACAAGTAATACATAGCGTACTAAATTCATTTAAGCATTAATAATATTTGAACATCAATGAAAACTGTGAACATACGTTTACCATCTTAATATAACAAACAACTCATAATTATTTTCTTTGTGAAGAGGACTCCATCTTTTGTTGAAAACGTTCATATTGTACTCAAATTATTTGCATAAAGCATAAAACTATATATATATATATATATATATATATATATATATATATATATATATATATATATATATATATATATATATATATATATATATATATATATATATATATATATATATAGTGGGAAAACATTTTTAACCACGTATTCCAGAATGTTTTGATTTGAATGAACAGTTGTTTTTGGCAACCATTTTATTAAAACTAGTCTAGCGGAAGGAAATTGAGGAAATATTATATCGGCTGTCTCAGTATGGATGTGTTACCCACACAGGGGTTTGTTATGTCATGTTTAGCATTATCATCACAAGAGAAATGGCTTAAAACAGGAAAAACAATAAGAAGTAAAACAAATGGTGTTGCTTTTTTAAACTGTGGCGGAGAGTGGGGAACGGTATATCTTTAACATGGATATGGAATTCACTATTTACAAGCGTAGTCTAAATGTTGAATAAAAGAAGTAAATAAACTCACCAGTGTTCACAGAAGACTCTGGACATAAATGCTTCTACTAACTTACAGAACTTTATCCAAAAAAATAGTCTTTGCGCAGTATATATGGCATGCAAATCATCCTCAAATACAAAATTGGTTATGTCTTCTGTACAATCTATCGTTTCAAATCAAATACTGCAAATATCAGGCCACAACGCATCAGTAAATGTGGGAATTTTTGCATCCAATAATTGTATTTCACATGAAAATCACAACAATGTAACATTTGGTTCTGAAAGTGACATTTTAAGTTTAAACATGTACTCTAGGTAGACAGTACTGTGTACCGTACCAAACAATGTGGCAGCATCACATCGCATTGATCAGTCTGTTTTTAAAAAAAAAATCGTTTTGTCGTTTTAAAATGTTCTGTGTATTTGGATTAAAGTTTTTTTCTTTGATTTATAGTTTGTAAAAAAAAAGTACAATCTACTTTTACCAGTTCAACTTTGTCTGGGGCGATAATTTATGCGCAACAAATCAAAGGCGCACCGTCTGTCAGAATGAACGACATTATTCGTTCTTTTTCTAACAAAATAATTTCCACTAAAAAAAAAACTATGTGATAAAATGAATCTCAACTGGGTAATGATTTAATAGTAAATTTAGGAAACTCGTTGAATAATGTCCGCTTTTGCTCACCAGGTCTCGCAAAAGCTGGACATTATTCAACTCGTTTCATAAATTCAGTATTAAATCATTACCCATTTGAGATCTCATATATATATATATATATATATATATATATATATATATATATATATATATATATATATATATATATATATATATATATATATATGCACAAATCATATGGCGAATAACAACCCTTTCAAGCGCACTGGATCCACCATGGAATCACGTGTGTCAGGGATTAATTCAAATAGTAGATGCAATAAACTGACGACGAACAGTGCGAAACTAGTAACTAACTAGCCTGAGCGCTTTCGACTCTAAATGAGTCTTTTCCAAAGGCAAATAGAAAACATATATAAGACAAATAAACACAAACACGTTGTTATTCCTTCCTGGACAAACCTTCATACAACTGATTGGATGACACAAAAGGATAAACCTTCATAGATCTGATTGGATGACAAAAAAAGCTGTTCAAAAGCCCGGTCGCAGAACACTTCTCCTACCCTGGCCACACTCTCAGTGATATAACACTTATCGCTATCGCTAACAACCACAACTGGAGTTCCAAAACCAGGAAGGAAAAGGAATCATACTGGATATGCCGCCTTAGAATATTGAAACCAAAGCGGTCTAAACCAAGAAGGCTAGAAAACTATGCACTAGTAGAATTTAACTTTTTCTAAATCTTCTTAGTATCCTTCAATTTTTACTATAAGAATAACCGGTATAGAATCAAATATCTGTGATATAATCTGCGTTACATAAATGTACAAAAAAGTAAAAATAGATGTCGCTTTGGCTTGCAGACTTTTATGGAATTATACACCGTTTTCAGTATCCGCAACAAGTCTATACAAGCTGGTTGTATTTATAGTTTTAACTCATGTGGAGACAGCCATGTAGAGGTTTACAAACACAACATTTTTGTGTTTATTTGTTTGTCTTATATATGTTTTGTATTTGCCTTTAAATGACTACGAATGAATACGAATATATATATATATATATATATATATATATATATATATATATATATATATATATATATATATATATATATATATATATATATATATATATATATATATATATATAATCGACTGTTAAGAAATCAATGCAAAGAAATGCAAACGCAGCATATTTAAAAGGAAATTTATGACAATAACCAATTAAATTTTAAATTTGATAAGCAAATTTGAGTAGAAATCATGCAACAATTTGAACAAATAAAATAATCTCCATTGCAGAAAAGGCAAT
Source organism: Potamilus streckersoni (assembly GCA_016746295.1). Lineage (NCBI taxonomy): Eukaryota > Metazoa > Mollusca > Bivalvia > Unionida > Unionidae > Potamilus > Potamilus streckersoni. The sequence continues at coordinate 250,400 of JAEAOA010001563.1, read as the reverse complement.
GGGACGAATACAAAGAAATAATATAAATAATATTTTAGGGATAGGCGACTATATTGCTGAACTAAAATCTCATCTGAAAAATAAACCTTTTGTATTATGTATGAATTTAGAAATTTTGGGAAAAATCGTGAATTTGAAGAATGTTAGATATTTAAAAACAATTATCTTGTACATTCCTTCATACCAAACATCTTCTAGTCGCAAGAGATAAACTTCTTTATATTTATTATATTTTATATAACTTGCATGCATGTACTGTATATTTTGTATGTATATTGCTTTCCCTCGTATGTTTTCGTAAAGCGACCTAAGTGTAAGTAAAAAATGTTACTCTGCTTATTCTAGTCATATATTTTGGTTTGGTTTACATTGCATAAGATATAATCTCAAAAGACGAAGCAGGCAGGGCGAAGCAAGTTAATATTTTATGTCCCATTTGTGTAACCCTTTTGACCCCGTCAAAAGTCCTGGATTTTCAAATTTTGTAATTGGTTTAAGCAACTAATAACACAATTCCTCAACCTGCTGTCGCAGAATGATTTGATTTTGGAGTTAAATATCATTTATTTAATATAGAATGTTTGCTTCTTAGGATTAAAGTTTCATTGTGTACGATCTAACAATGTAGAAAACAATCTACTTTTCTCAAAATTACCAAATGACCTTGTGCTATTGGCAGTAAAGTGTGCTTTAAATGTCGCAGGTGTATTACAGCATACAATATTTAGGACATTATGAAATTATAATCATGGATAATAAAAAAAATTGTTGGTTATAATTCATATGTATAAAAATATACATGTGATAATTGATTAAATCATCAAGAAGAAGTAAGAGCATTCTGAGACAACTTAACTAATTGTGACAATGAATAAAGTATTTAGCTAAAGTAGGAATAATTATAAATTCATTTTTTGCAATATCACGTCGATGTAATAATCCCGATCACATAGGAAACATAACCGTTTTTTCTGTCAAAGGTGACTTAACTGGTCTATCAATTGACCTAAGGAGACTGTAATATCCATTATAATAATATTTCAGCAGTTTTTCATGAACAGGTATCGAAATTTGATCATTGTTTTGCTCTATTATTCTCCATAATGGTACCAACTTTTCAGTTGAATTGTGTTAAACGTTACTTTAGTTGCTTGGTTCACAGTTATCCACGTACAGAAACAAACTCATAGAGTTAACATAGTGATCCCGGAATACTTTCAGCAATATCGATCTGGTTAACTATGAAAGCGTGAATATGTTTATTGCTCTTTATGTAAGCATGTATTTATATATATATATATATATATATATATATATATATATATATATATATATATATATATATATATATATATATATATATATATATATATATATATGCTATTCTTTCCAAATAATTGTGGATCATACAGACTGTGTTGGTGTGTTGGTCAGGTTTGTCTGAAATAATTTCATATGAAAAAACGGACAACCAACAGTGCAAAATTCTGGTGTGATGAGTGCAAGTTCTTTTTAAATCGATTAATTCCCAGCAGCACAAAGGTTATTAGATTAATTACACAAACGAGGCAATAACACGATGATAACAAAATACAGACACGCAATTACTTCACAGACTATACAGGGTATATTCCTGTATGAATTTACAAAAGACGATCAAATCAAAATGAATTAAAAGAACTCCACTGATTGTTAAGATGCATCATCAGAGTACGATTGCATGATGGAGGGTGGTTAGAAGAAATAAAATATAATTGATCACTTACGCAAGTAGGTTAGTAATTAAATATTTCCTACATCTATTTGGAGATCGTCCATGGATTAAAATTATTGTTGAGCAAAACGTTATTGCTGCTTGCTTGCTTCAAGTGTTTCATCTTTGTTTTTTTATTGTTTTCATTTTACTGTTTTCTTTTGTTCTTTGTATGTTAGTCCTATAATATTATCAGCTATATTAGTTTGTATATATTTGTTACGGTACTTATTATTGTACTGTTTGTCTACAATTTACAATAATCATTACATTAATATCTCCATTTATCAAACTATATTCTTGATTTATCAACATTACATTTTGTGCATATTTTGTTATGCAGCGTTTTACTGCACTATTATTTTATTTTATAGCATATACAGGGTAAAGTATATTAAATATGATTTTTCTCATACGATAAAATTCATTATTTCAATTTGTTGTTATACTTCTCCCGATTTAGGAATATTTATTTGATGCTATTGTTCGTGTGATTAGGCACCCAATTTGAGCCTATCTAATTGCCAGTTGATCACGCATTTTGGATATCAATAGATACCATTTTCTCTTAATCTTCAGATTTAAAAGAATGAATACACTGTTGGCCTCAACCCACAAAATTCTTTAAGAAAAAACAAAATTGTTTTTACATCTCTTGAAACAACAGATACTGTGTAACTCATAGTAGACAGAGTTCAATATCCTTGGTGAAATCCCTAGTGTCAAGGAACTTATTTTTTCTGTCTTATTAAAAACAAATCCGTCTTGACAAGAATTAATAGTCTCGTTTTGACACCTGTTGTTCTTTTAAACTTGTTACAGGAGAAATACTAGATAAAGCATTTTAATAACTCTTACTTGTTAGTCCACGTTAAACTGGTTTGCTTTATGTAATTTTCTTGTTGGTTTATTTTGTTTGTTTGTTTTTCTTCTGATTAACGTTCTGATTAACACTATTTTATTTGCAAATTGTTTTTCTCTCTAGCATCTGAATACATTATTTCATACTTAGAATTCTTTTATAAAAATCATTTGTTGCGGTTTATCTCAACGTTGTTCTCGGTTCAAAGTACAATTTAAGTCTCTCTTATTGTTTAAGTCAATCGACTGTGCATATTTGCTCAGGATAAAAGCTCAATAGCATATTTTTATATATTGTACGGTTGGTTTTCTACCATAATAATCATCATTTAGTTTCTCCTGTACAAAAGATAAATAATCTCAATATGATGTAATCCTTGAAATGGTTATTAAAGGGTGTTATTATATGCTCCTTATTGTCTCTGTTATCTTTATATTGATAGAATTGTGCCGTATTTTACGATACTGAGCACCTTCGTATTGCACGTACGTGTACAACACGTGTGCCTAAAGATAGCATATTGTAAAATGAACTACGTGTAGTGAAAATTTAGGTTTTGGTTAATTAAATTTGTGAGTGAAATAAATCAGCTAATTACTTTCTGGAAATATAGATGAAAAAGTTAAATATTTGGGCTTGTTAATTGAGTCAGAAATTAAACTTTCAAAACAAACAAGTGTATACGCGTGATATTCACAATGTCAACAACAAACGTGATAGGTGGATTAAATGGTAATAACGTTCGAATCGTTAAAATTATTATTTAGGTGAATATTCATATCTTTCGCAAATAAAATGGTTCAGACTATGGCAAGTGATCTATAGGTTCTAAAATTTATAGAAAAACTTATTGAGTATGCTTTTATAAATAACACCGTATATGGCGTCTTTCTAGCGATTTTAACTAAAGTTTCCTTCTCGCGGTAGTGCATGCCGAGATATCTAACTAATGTTCGTTTAGAAACAACTATTGTATTACTCTTTGTTCCTTTTTATTCCTATTGTCTTTTGCAGAGTTCATCATGGCTATCGTTTACTCGTTTATAACATCTACTCTTTTACTATAAGATTGTGTTTTTATTAAGATTGACTTTATCATCAAATCTAGATTTTCAAAATTAGGCTCGAGCAACATAGTTTAAACATAATTTCAATTTGTTTATATTCTTCTATACAATCATCTATACAATCATCAGTATCACTTAATCTGCTTATTCTTTTTATTGTTTGTAGTAGTTGTAGTCCTCGCGTATGCATAACGAGAATAATTGTCTCTTCTTCTGACAATGGAGAGTTTATCATTGGCATTGAACATTTTTTCCAAGTATTTATTACAATTGCTGATAGCGATTGGTCTCCATCGTCGTTTTTAGGGTTATAAATGTTGTCGTAAAATACTCAGCCATTGTAATTGATTGTGACACTTATTTTATTAGAATATATTAAATGTTATTATCGAGTGTGTATATTTGAAATGCTGTCAGTCCTTGGAAAGGATTTTCAGCAGCAATAACATAAAATCAAAATATAAATACTTGTTGACAGTCTTTTCTGCTGGATTGGTAAAATATTGTGTTATTGAAATATGTGTTACTTGTACTATACAATGTTGTCCAGTCAATATCATTATTTGATCCTTCCAATTTACTTCAACTTCAGGAACTGCATGGACAACATTTAAAATTCCACAAAGAGCTTTTAATGTCATTGATCTAAATAAACAATTAAAGATCTTTTAACAAAAAATAATGATGTACCTGATAATTTTGATCCAACACCAAATTATAACACCTTAAGAGCCAAAATTGCATAAAAAATTATGATAATCGATTTTTTTATCAGCTGAAAGAATCGCATCACTGATAGGATTTTATCATGAAACGTATGCTGCTCTTCCTAATCAAACCGTGACATATCATAATAAACTGCCACTTGATATAACCGACGAAAAGACAATATTGATTAATAGCTATGATACACCTGGATTTTTCTCAGCCCAGGGAAGTAAGATGCAAACAGCATACAGTTTTTCACCAGACGTTCAACCAGGATCTATCATGCAAATTAGTACCTCTTCAAATTATTTATTATCCGATTATCTTGAAAATCAAATAACAAGTCCAACTTTGCAACTAGCAGATCAATCGGGTAGACAAAGGAATTGTCACTTACAATTTACATCTACGCATTGCGAAAAATTATAGATCTAAATTAATAACAAAGCGGAGACTAAAAATAAATTTACATAAGAAAACTTAAAAGTAGAGTTTTTAAACATATACTTGCAACAATTGCTGATAATATTTCAGGAATAGAGCGTACAATAAAACCAATTGCACATGACGCTGGTAAAGCTTTTGCGACAGTGATAGCTAGTTAAAAGATCACTGGTAAGATTAGAGGCAGCCCACCTTCAAACGTGGAAGAAAAAGCAATATCAGATGTTGTACCAAAAAAATAAACCAAACAAGCTATGATAGATATAACAAAAACTTATAATCGCGCGATGAAGAAATGGTATGTAAACTTATAAAGAAAACAACGCCGGTGTCGCCTTTGATTTTTAATTGTGTGACACACAATTTTGCGTGGATGTTTAAAAAAATGTCAGTTAAAAATTATCTCGATCTTGCTGTAGAATACGATACTGAAGACATCTCTAATAGAGTTCGAATACGTCGATTATCTCAGTGAAAACTCAAATGAACCAAATAAATCTGGTGTTAGAAATTTTAACACAAGATATTAGGATGTAATTTGCTTGATCAGTTACTAACGGCGATAGGTGATATTGCAGCTGGTGAAAAATTACACGTGTCAATAACGATTGAAGCTTTTTTTTTTAAAGTGCACGATACCAACTGGCCAATCAAACCGTGGAAGACATTTCAATGCACATGCCGATAGCAGTATAATACTAAACAGCCCATTTCATACAGGATTTAACTGAGTTGCTCCGTAATTATCCGAAAACCCCAGAGTCCCTTTATACTCCAGCCAATCAAACGCTGGTAGAAATATGTACACCACAAAATGGCGTACATTCTTGTTTATAAGTATTAGATTAAAACAAATTAAGAAATGCCCACTACTTGTATCGTCAGAGGTTTCAAAAGTAATACAATCAGGTTCATTATGAAGGAGAAAACTATAATTTTCATGTTTCAGGTTATTTCCACCACATAAGAAATGTTTAGTTATTTTGTAAGCGAGCAAGGAGAGAAGTGCCCTCTCTTGTAGTTCTTATATAGTACATGGATCTAATTTAATGATTTATGTTTAAATGTAAATAATTCACAGACTTTTACAAACAAATGTGATAAACTCATTTTAAACACATCTCATTTTAGTGACGTCTCGGATACATATAATTAGTTTGAACAACTTGCTCTTTGATCGTCAGGATTAAATTTTTAACATCGACACGGTTCCATACTTACATGCACATGTCCAGATGTAAAAAGCTCATAGCTACTCTCTCGTATGGTTTTTAAAATCCGCCCTGGTATCCAGAAAATAAGACAGGATGGTTCCAATATTAAATTTAGTCAATATCTGTGACATCATAGCCGTTGAATATGCATTTTTTAACTCGATAAACGAAGCTGAAGTAGTTGGAACAATTGATGCTGATGCTGAGGCGTACGCCATGTTTTGACTACCAGCTATCGATTGGATATTGCAGTCATCTGACCGACCGCCATGTGATCAAAATTCCGAGCAAATTACGAAGTTTGCCGAAGTCTCTATTCTATGCTAATGCGTTAGCCTTGTTTTGACCACTAGTCTGGTGCCCTGCTTAGAATGCTTCCTGCGATGCACTCCGCTATACTATAATAGGGAGCATACTAAGCAGGGGACCAGACTATTGCCTACCAGCTATCGATTGGATATTGCGATCTGTTGACCACCCGCCACGTGATCAAAATTCCGAGCAAATTACGAAGTTCGCCGAAGTCTCCATGAAATGGTTTATATCGTTTCGTTCAGCGACGATTATTCTAGATAAGTGGTCACAAATATAATGTAGTTTAAAGATACCTCACTCGTAAAAACTGCCTTAGGCGAATTTATTTCAAGTGGTGCTTTCCCACTCGGCGCAGATGCTGCATATGTTCTGATCGATAGAGGTTTTATTGTAGCGAATGCTGAAAGATTTGGTATGTCCTCACCTGGTGAAGCTGCAGATGAAAATGCAGTAAAAGCATGTAATAATCTTAGTATATCTCCTACATGTACATCTGCAGATGGAGTAACGATGGTACATTTAATAAATAGTGTTATTAGAGCACGTAACAAACGAAATAACAAGGGAAATGCGTAACACAATGCTTTTGCAGCAGAATCTCGCCAAATAGCAATGATGCTTACGTTGAATACAATTTTATGACTTTGCCAAGAATACAAAAAAGATTTTAGCGGAATAAAGCATGCAGTTACAATAGGTCGAGCTGATCAAAACGATTGTATAATTCATGCCGCTTAAGTTGCTGAAGGACAGTTTGCTATTACATGAAAAGCGTTATCGATGCCACGAGTTGTTCCGTCTGTAGCTAAAACGATGAAACTTGAATCATTATTAACGGCGTATATATATATATATATATATATATATATATATATATATATATATATATATATATATATATATATATATATATATATATATATATATATATATATATATATATATATATATATATTGGCATCATCTGTATCTTGTAGAGATTATATAAAAATATCAGGACGCAGACAGTGAATCTAAGATATCAGTAAAAGAATTTCGATCACTGTATCCTATCTTTTAGTTTGTTATATCAAAGCATTCCTAACGAGCTATCGAATCGAATGTTGATATTGATGCCACCTGGACACTTGGCATACTGACAGCGGAACAGCGTAACGTATATGCGCTAATAGTCCGTGATAAATTCCTGGCAATTGACACGACCAGAGGAAGAATGCCGATCCAAGTGTGATTTTTTTTACAACCTTGATATAAAATATATGCAAACCATGTATGCAACTCTGGAAACCTAGCTAACGCATGGTCAAGTTGAAAAATTATCAGAAGTAGTTACTAAACTTAGTTCAGTTTCTTTAATATTTCCAGAGACAAAGTCTCTGAGGACTTCAAAAAATAAAACTGCGGTTAAATTAATGTTAAATCAAACAACAAATCGATAAACTTGATAAAGGAAACGGTTTGTTCTTAAACTATCTGTTTCATAAAAAAAAACAGCAATGACAAATCATGGCGGGTTTTATGGATCAGCACTTTCTGTGATAGCTTGAACAATATTACCTTAAATATCGTCTCTACTAGGAACGCATGGAATAGCGGATGCGTCTCAGTATCTTGTGCAAAGAGTAATAAAAACACTTGGCAATAAAAGCCTCGTCAAGTGACGCAGATACAGCGATAAATTTAATAGCTGGAAACCGACCGAAGAAATTTTGAAATAATATTTCTGTAGATTTCCTTGTTCTTACGCTTGATAGATTTACATTTTACTGGTTTATATAACGATATTACATATTTACTGCGATAACCAGAGATCGTCATTAAGTTAAAAATCTTGACAAATATAAAATCAGATTTTATAATTTTCTGTCAGTCTGGAATTTTAATGCTATAAATTAAAAGGGTTTTATTAACCGCAAAAACGATTGATTCAGATCTAATATAAACTTAAATTTCAAAATTTTTGTTATAATATTTTACGTTACATCGACCAGTTGCTGGTATGTTGAAATACTTTTAATCAATTACACATACAAACTCGTTTTTTCTCATCGTCGTTTTTTTAAAAAAAATATCGTATGTGTAACCAACAGACTTATCGTCCTCGATACAATTGTGGATGAAACCTTTTGAGAGAACATCTTGCTCGCTGGCAATTATATCGCACGCAATCGTATTTCATGGTGAGATTATCTTCTGTGTAAAAATATCAGCAGGTCGTTTCATCATGCCTGTATTATAATATATTTTATCTAATTTAAAAATTATAAGATGAACATGGATATAAAATATTATCAGAAAGTTAGCATGTTAAATTACAGTAATTAACTCTAGTAATTCGAAAATGTATGTTAGGGTATAATTCTTTTCTCGACGCTATAGTTACACAAGGCGATTGGAATAAGGTTATGCTAACAGAGACAGAAACAATAACCTTGATGATATTGCAGTAATAACATTAATATTTAATAAAGATGATATTGTGGTGTTTGCTCACAATTCCGTAACTTAAACGGAGCTATAAAATATACTTTCTCTTAGAATTTTAAACTAAATCTGTCAAATGTTAACGTCGAATTACTGATTTAGTTCTTCCGTCTGCAAACCCAATTACGCTCTGTGGATGAATTTTAAGAAGCTTTGCAATGGAATCAATTGATTTAAATTTCATTGCGTCTCGAGTTTCCCGATTTACTGAAGAAAAAAAGACATTTAAGGACTTTTAAAATTATTCCCACCACGTCCACCTTTGGTGGGTTTTTTGTGTGTTACTATATCTAAATTTTCTAATCGATTATCTTTTTGTAATGTTGTTGATATGATAGATAACCATATTATTTGAACGATAGCATAGCTTAAAGTCTCATAAATAAAGCGATGAATCTGATAACTAAATTGGACAGTTTTAGTTCCACGTAGCACCGATATTAAATATCAGCTGGTTTGCATAAAACCAATAACAATTTTTTTTGTTTTTATGTCGTATAATTTCGAGATGATTAGCCTCATATTAATCAAACACAGGAAGCGGTTGAATTCATTATGTAATGTTACATATTCAATATTGTAAGTCCTAATACAATTATTTACTATATATATGCCATGTGCTTCTGGAATATTATCGCAAAACAAAGCATAAATAAAATCTTGTATATATATTTCAACTCTTTCTATATCATCTCTACTAATACTTATTATCATGCCAGCTGGAATTGATTTACCTAGAGAGTTTTGAGATATTATGTTAAAAACCGAACTAAGTGCATTTCCAGCATATAAGTTGTACTTTGGGTGAACATGATATTCTTCTTAATCTTTAGCTGTCAAGGTTATGTAACTCATATTTTGTTTCATAAAGAAAGCATTTTTTAATTCAATTAGCGATATCAATTAAATATATAAATTGTTATATAATAATGCTGAAATTGCGAGACACTGCTAAAAAGCGCTGTATATGAGAACCTACAAAAAATTTTAGTTCAGTTTCTGGTTAGGATAACAGTTAAAAATTTGGCAATCAAAATGTTTATAAAATAATATATTTCCACAAATTGTTTTCATCTTTTACAACCTCTTATATTATAAAAACTTGCAGCTCATAAAAGTATCAAAACAATTTTTCAGCATTATATGATTTTATCAAAGTTTTATGTGCTTGAAAAGGATATACTTGATATTATCTTTTAAATAAAAGTTTCGACAGCGAATTTCAGACCGATATCTAACAGCTAAATCACGAATAATATTAACTAGAACAAACAATGCCACGGTCTCTAATGAAATACATCAGCAAACAAATTAAAAATTACAGAATTTACAGCATCAGGATCGGGTTGTAAATTTCAAATGATAAAAAGAATTTTTTTCACACAGCAACATATAACGTACTTTGCGATAGTTCTTGCATTGATTTCCCTCAAAATATTAAAATGATGTATAAATGTCAGAAACAATGAATACCAAAGTTTCTAGTGTGATTTTTATTTATGCAATGCTTCTAACAGTAAAAAATGATGATCGTGTTTACAAGTATTTTAGTCACATATCAAAATTTATTTTAATGGCATTGACTTTCCAGTTGCAGGAAATTAAATATCAACGATTGAAAAGCAAAATAATATTTCATTTAATATTTTCTGATCAGATGACAAAGAAAATGTTTACCCGAGATATATCTCAGAAAATGCTACACAAAAGACAAAAAAAAAATATTATTTTATCAAGGACAGTATTGCTCGATAAAATACTTTATCGGCTTAGTTGGCAGACAAAATAAAAGAAAAAATAAAACAAGAACTATTTCTGTTATAGATATCAGCAGGGTTTTTTTTTTATAAAGATAGAACACTGCAAGAGCGTCTTAAATATTGTATCAATGCCAAGGAAAAATTCGTGTTAAAATTTAAAACTTATGATCATAAGCTAAATATCCCATTTGTTATTTATGTTGATTTTGAGTGTCTACTTGTTCCTGTTGTTGGCGCAGAAAATAATCAAAATAAATCAGGTTAACAAATATGCAACACCATGTCCCTTGTGGAGCATCTTATAAAGAAGCTTCTTGTTCTAACAATTATTTTTCAGGTCCAATAAAATTGTACAGATGTAAAAATTGACAGTCTGAATTTCCGGCCGTATGGTTACTAAAAAAAACAATTAAATAAAGTTAATAAGTTTCCAAACAGATTATTCAAAACAGCTCCAATGAAAATAAGATCCGAACAATAACTTGATTTGATAATGTAGTTAATTGGCATATCTGTGAGAAGTTGTTGCCTGAGTAAGTTTCGGTGATAAAGAGCGAGATCATTGTCATCAGACCGGTCAATATCGAGGGGCAGCTCCTAACAGTTGCATTTTAAAATTTCATGTTCCAGATTTTATTAGTGCAATTTTACTTACCTTTAGTGACTGTGATAGTCATATCATTGTAGACATTTTTGGTAATGACGAAATTAAATATAAACTAAAATTAAACACAATAAAATGCTTTCCAAACAATTTTGAAAAGCATATTCTGTAACACTCGGTAATTAGATTTCATTAACAGCCTGCATGGCAGCATCATTAGATGAGCTTGTAAAAGGTTGTAGTAGTTTCAGGAATTAAAAAAGTTACGTTGGTGAAAACTACTTCGATCTAACAAAAAGGCATCTTTCCGTATAAGCATCTCGATAACTGAAACCGATTTGATGAAACTTCTCTTCCTGATAAATATAATTTTTGTTCGCAACACAAAAATGAAAATATCGCAGATGACTAGTACAAATATGCACAATATATTTGGAATAAATTTAGTTGTTAAACATTTGGTGATTATCATGATTTATATTTTGAAAATAGATGTATTACTACTAGCAGATGTTTTTGAAAGTCTTCGTTAAGTTGGTCAGTTGGTCATACAAATTATGGACAAGATCCCTGCTGGTATTAACCGCAAAAGGACTTTCATGGTACGCTCTACTAAAAACAAGGACTTTCATGGTACACTCTACTAAAACAAGGACTTTAATGGTACGCTCTACTAAAAACAAGGACTTTCATGGTGCGCTCTATTAAAAACATGTCAGATATAATTGGATCTCCGGACAGATGTTGATATGTTTAGTTTAATTGAAAGATATATCAGAGGCGGAATTAGCGTCATAACAAACAAATAGGTAATAATAAGTGCTTTGAAAAATTATGATAAAAGTTTACGATCAAATTACATTATTTATCTAGGTCTATATAATCTATATGATTATGCAATGTCAGAACCAATGCTGTGTATTAGATTTCATTGGATCACTCCAGGTCAATTTCTTAAAAGAAACTGAAAGATTTACATAGAAAAATTAAAAATGATTTTCAGATATTTCATTGTTTGTTGAATTAGATCTCAAATATCCTAGTTCGCTACATGATCTACATAACAACTCTCCATTTTGTGCGGTGTTTAAGATGAAAGATTATAGCTTATTATCACCAGAACAACGAGGATTGACAACATCTACAAATTCAATTGTTAATATATTAGTTCCAAATTTGTTAGATAAAATAAATTACGTCATACATTAAAAAAAATTCAAGCAAGCAGTAGATGCTAGATTAATTCTGAGGAAAATTTCATCGCTTACTAAAGTTTAATCAGGCGAGGTGGATGGCAGACTGTATTTACTTAAATATAAAACTTCGTGCTGTAGCTAAAACTGAATTTTAGGGGGAAAAATTAAGTTAATGAATAATTGGGTGTTTGGTAAAACAATAGAGAATATTAAAAAGGAGACATCTTGAAATTGTTAATGACATAAATCGCAAAAATAGATTACTTGATGATGATGGTTTTGTTAGTATACAAAATATTTAATAAAAATCTTGTTCAAATACAACGACGAAAGACAAATTTAAAGTTAAATAAACCAATTTATATTGGTGCAGCTGTACTTATAATATCAAAGTGGCTAATATTCAACTTTCACTTTAATTTTACCAAAAAGAGGGATTAGTAATTGCTACTTACTGATACAGACTCGCTAGTTTATAATATAAAATGTGCGGATGCCTATTAAGATATTTAAAATAAAAAGATATATTTTCTGTATCAGATTATCAGATTATCCAGCATGTAATGGCTTATAATGATGAGTTTATGTTTGTGCTAGTTAGAGAATTTGTTTGACTTAGAAGTATAATATATGCGGTGATATTAAATTATAATAAACTGACAAAAAAGCATAAAGTATTCGCCGTGGAAATGTACAAATGTGTATAAAATTTGATGGTTTTAAAGCAACGCTAAAACAATAAAAGTAGTTTTTTCAAAACATATGTAATCAGAATAAATAATTACAAACGTGAAACAGATACAATTATAAAATATAAGCTAAGTAATTTTGATGATAAAATATATTGCAATAACGGAATTGATACACTAGCTCTGGACAATATGCAAGTACTAGCAGTGTTATCTTTAATTAATTTTGTCTATGATTAGCTATAGCCAAAGAAATGTAAATATCTGTCTTGTTTTTTAAACTGAGATAATACTGTTCCAAGTAGCTTATAATCTTCTGTTGTTGTCAAACATAGCATAAAGGCTATATATACATTTTCCTCGTTATTCATTAAGGCTTCCGACAATGTAACTTCCAGCTGTATCAATAAAAATCATCTGGTATGAGATAATACAATAACTTTAAAACCTTCTAATGAGAAATATATGTTTGTGTACAAGGCCATTCTGAAAAAGGTGAGTTTATTATTTTTAACTGCCTGTGAGTAGAATGGCCATAAAACGTCATCGTCTACGCGTTTCATGCTTAACGGAAGTTTTCAATGTAATAGACAGACATGCTTAAGATCCATTTCCAGTTCCTGGACCAGTCCATTTTCAGCAAAGGGGTGCATGCACGACTAAAGTTGTACACACATACGTCGTTTGCTTCCGATATTTACAATGTTGAATCAAGCAAAGGAAAAGAATAACAAATGTGTCTATCACGTGGGTTTAACAACCAGTTTTATTATGGTAATCATGTGTGCAAAGGAATATAATTCCAAACTCAACGCTATGGTAACTTCCGAAATGATCCGGCAGTTACCGAATAGGACGAATTACGTCATTATGTTGTCTAACGGAAATAAACTAGTTCATAGTGTACGTAATATGGCGCATTGTTAGAATCCTTTAAGCATGAAAGATGCAAAGGGATGTCAGTATTAGTGTCATTCTGGAAACAGTCAGGTTATAAATTATAAATCAATGATTCAGTTGACTTAGTTTTGTGCAATTTTTATCATATCAAACGTTTTCGTTATTGAAATTGATATAGGGGTACAAACAAACGGGTTTTAGACTCAGACTACAGCTCAACTTCCAATTACTGATGATATTAAAATGACAGCCTTCCACTCGAACTAGACCAACCTCCAATTACAGCGATTAATATTTAACCGTATTTGCAGATTGTTTTGAATGATCCCTAACGTAATTTTCGATCCTGTCTAACATATTATACAATTTTCTTCAAAACAATTATGGGAGAAAATCAATATAGAATAACCTGGCATTATTGACCCTCCTGATGTCATAATAAACTTAAAATACACTCACAATAAAATCACTAAAATGTCACTAAAAACAAACTCTGCCACGAAATATTTATTTTACGGCAATCTATTTAATCAAATTTTAAGCACAATAAATGTATTTTTGAGGTTCTTCTTAAAAACCATTTTATACACTGTGATTTGCGCAGTATTTTAGAACATATGATAATTCTTTTTAAACCACTATACATAAATAACTAAAGATCTACTGTGCATATGATTAGATTCCATTTAAAATACTGTAAATATATCATGTTTTAAGTCTTCTTGATACTCTGCATAAGACCTAATTTTCTAATCCATCAAAGCACATCATTCCTGACCCTGTATAACAGAATGAAATTATTTTTTTAAAAAGATAATTAAAATAATGACATTGAAAAGAAACAAGTTTAGCCTCAAGATTACTGTTTATCAAATATCATTTAAGGTCTTAACCATAAAATATCATTATATAACCGTAAAACATTATAAATCATTCCTGGACACCTTAAAACCAGAGCTCCCAAATTACTGCAGCGTCTAAAACCAAAGTCTCAAACATATTATAAAATCAATTTCTAGAACTCTTTATTGTATATCTTTCAGGGGCCTCTACAACACTATAAATCTCATTCTATCACACTTTCAAGGAAATCAAATCTTAGTCTGTAAAAACTTGAAACATGTTCTTTACCTAAACATTCAGGATTCAACGATACCATTAAAACACCATAAACATATCATTTTATACCTTCTAAAAAACTATAAAACTGAAAAGCAAAACACAACCAAACAAAAAAAAACCCAACATAAACACACAGACATACACACAGTTCCTTACCGTCAAAAGCAGAATTTGAACTCATTCTAAACCACCATAAATGCATGCGTTATATTTCCTAGAATCCCAAAGAATGATATTATTTATATTATTCTTGGGACATAAAGATGGATTACTTATAATTTCATTACTTAAAAATGCAGACTGCATTATTTACTTATGAATGCATTACTTACGAATCCATTACTTGTTACATGCTAGAAAATCTATTCCCTATCCCTTTGCCCACTCACCCCCGCCAAACATGTATGAACACTCAGAAATGAGCGAAACAATTATCATTGTTAAACAAAACTTTCTGCATACAACAAGGGCTATACCTCCAAGTAGTTGGAAAGAAATATATTACCGTGCGCGGACCAATCTGATAAAGACCAGAACTCCAATGTCCTAAACAAAGATCTGACAGCAACCGATTAGTGGTCATGTTCTTGTCACCTTTGAACTAACCAATGGAAATGCATCTTTCCGACATCTAAAAGTGAATTAAATTGTGCGGCACACATTGATGATCTTCAGCAATGCGCTTAGTTTAACCAAACACAAATATATAAGATTTTATCTGATTGGATGATAAAATAAGCGATTACCATAATAACGTAGGTCGCCAGATCATGACCACTGACCGGTCGCTGTCAGATCTTCGCGTAGGACAATTGAAATCTAATTTTAATCAGACTGTCGTGATGACATACCAAAATAAAGGCACGGGAACTTGTTGAGTAGATGGTATTGTATACATGCAATCAGTATAAGCAGTACAAACTCTTTACTGAAAGGAAACTCATCAAAATCAGTTCCTTTCTTACCCTTTATAAAGTGTATGATACGGTAGGTACACATGTATATCACATAGAGTCATATGGTTTTCCATGCTGCCATATTGGTTTTTGATCCAACATATCCCTGTCCACTCAGTAGAAAATTGTAGTTGCGACTTATGTGTCAGACGTGTAACGAAATAAAAAAGCCAATGTACTCCTGTAGGTTTGGATACTTCATTTAAGATGAATTTGTTAGATAAGTAGGTGTTGGTTCTACGATCCCAATAAACAGCTTTCCGTCCCCATCAAGCAAACTAGACCTCGTTACGTTATCTACTTACCAATTAGTCGCTGGGGGATACACCTTCAATAATGTTACATTATACAAAACAAATGTGATTCGTGGCTTTTAAATTTAATTCTAGCTTATATTTGTTAACAGTGTTAGTAGGGAACTGGTTTATATGCATCTAGAATCAATATAAGCAGACTGTACTTACATGTGCATATACATCGCTCCGGTGGTCTAGTGGTTAGAGCGTCCGCTTCGGATGCGGGAGGTCGTGGGTTCGATCCCAGGTCAAGTATTACCAAAGATTTACAAAAATATTACTAACAGCTGCCTCGCTCGACTCTCAGCATCAAGAGGTTAGGGTTAGAACTGGTCGGCCTGGTGTCAGGATAATGGGACTGGGTGGGACATTAGAATCATTATAAGCAAATTGTAAATACATGTGCATATAGAATCATTTAAAGCAGACTGTACTTACATGTGCATATATAATCATTATAAGCAGACTGTACTTACATGTACATATAGAATCATTATAAGCAGACTGTACTTACATGTACATATAGAATCATTATAAACAGACTGTACATACATGTGCATATAGAATCATTATAAAGAAATTGTACTTACATGTGCATTTATAATCATTATAAGCAGACTGTACTTACATGTACATATAGAATCATTATAAAGAAATTGTACTTACATGTGCATTTATAATCATTATAAGCAGACTGTACTTTACATGCACATATAGAATCATTAGAAGCATAATGTACTTACATCTGCAAATAGAATCATTATAAGCAGAATGTACTTAGGTGTGCATAAAGAATCATTATAAGCAGACCGTACTTAAATATGCATAGAGAATCATTATAAGCAGATTACACATATATGTGCACATAGAATAATTATAAGCAGAATGTACTTACTTGTGCATATGGAATCATTATAAGCAGAATGTAGTTACAAGTACAAATATAATCATTATAAGCAAATTGTACATACATGTGCATATAGAATCATTTAAAACGGACAGTACTTACATGTGCATATAGAATCATTATAAGCAGTCCGTACTTACATGTGAATATAGAATCATTATAAGCAGATTGTAAATACATGTGCAGATAGAATCATTTGAAGCAGAATGTCTTTACATGTGCATAAAGAATCATTGTAAGCAGAATGTACTTACATGTGCATATATAATCATTATAAGCAGACTGTACTTACATGTGAAAATAGAATCATTACAAGTAGACTGTAGTTACATGTATATATAGAATCATTATAAGCAACCTGTACATACATGTGCATATCTAATCATTATAAGCAACCTGTACTTACATGTACATATATAATCATTATAAGCAGACTGTACTTACATGTGCATATATAATCATTGTAAGCATGCTGTACTTACATGTACATATAGAACCATTATACGCATAATGTGTTTAAATGTGCAAATATAATAATTATAAGCAGACTGTGCTTCCATGTGCATAGAGAATCATTCTAAGCAGAATGTACATATATGTGCATATAGAATCATTATAAGCAGAATGTACTTACATGTGCATATATCATCATCATAAGCATAATGTAGTTACAAGTGCAAATATAATCATTGTAAGCAGATTGTACATACATGTGCATATAGAATTATTATATCCAGACTGTATTTACATGTGCATATATAATCATTAGAAGCAGACTTAACTTACATGTACATATACAATCATTAAAAGCATACTGTACCTACATGTGCATATATAATCATTATAATCATATGTACTTACAAGTGCAAATAAAATCATTATAAACAGATTGTACTTTCATGTGCATATATAATCATTAAAAGCATAGTGTACTTACATATGCACATATAATCATTATAAGCAGACTCTTTTTACATGTGCATATAGAATCATTCTAATCAGAATGTACATACATGTGCATATATTATCATTATAAGCATACTGTACTTACATGTGCATATAGAATCATTATAAGCAGAATGTACCTACATGTGCCTATAGAATCATTATAAGCAGATTGTACATATATGTGCATATAGAATCATTATAAGCAGAATGTATTTGCATGTGTAGATATAATCATTATAAGCAGACTGATCTTTCATGTGTATATGTAATCATTATAAGCAGACTGTACATACATGTGCATATACAATGATTATGAGCAGAATGTGCTTACATGTGCATATATAACAATTTTATGCAGACTGTTCTTTCATGTTCATATATAATCATTATAAGCATAACTTACTTACATGTGCATATATAATCATTATAAGCAGACTGTACTTACATATGCACATATAATCATTATAAGAAGACTGTACTTATATGTACATATAGAATCATTATAAGCAGACTGTACATACATGTGCATATAGAATCATTTAAAGCAGAATGTACTTCCATGTGCATATTGTATCATTATAAGCTGAATGTACTTACATGTGCATATATAATCATTATAAGCAGACTGTACATACATGTGCATATATAATCATGATAATCAGACTGTACATACATGTGCATATATAATCATTATAAGCAGACTGTACTTGCATGTTCATATAGAATCATTATAAGCAGACTGTACATACATGTGCATATTTAATCATTATAAGCAGACTGTTCTTTCATGTGCATATAGAATCATTAAAAGCAGACTGTACATACATGTGCATATATAATAATTGTAAACAGACTGTACTTACATGTGCATATATATTCATTAAAAGCAGACTGTACTTACATGTGCATACATAGACATCGTCCACTAAATAAGCACTTGTGACCTGAGTTAACCTAATACAAATCAATTTTTAAAACTGAGTACACACCGTATCGATGCAAAGCAGTAATGGAAAAATAAGAAAGAGAAACAAATTGCCTCCAAGGAAGATTACATTTGGGATACTTTTTAAATAAGTGGAATATAGTATAAAATTGATTATCATTACAATGCTTTGGGTGATCTGGAGTACGGACAGTCAATCTCTAATGATAATCTGGAGTACGGACAGTCAATCTCTAATGATAATCTGGAGTACGGACAGTCAATCTCTAATGATAATCTGGAGTACGGACAGTCAAGGCTCTAATGATAATCTGGAGTACGGACAGTCAAAGCTCTAATGATAATCTGGAGTACGGACAGTCAATCTCTAATGATAATCTGGAGTACGGACAGTCAATCTCTAATGATAATCTGGAGTACGGACAGTCAAGGCTCTAATGATAATCTGGAGTACGGACAGTCAAGGCTCTAATGATAATCTGGAGTACGGACAGTCAATCTCTAATGATAATCTGGAGTACGGACAGTCAATCTCTAATGATAATCTGGAATACGGATAATCAATCTCTAATGATAATCGGGAGTACGGACAGTCAATCTCTAATGATAATCTGGAGTACGGACAGTCAATCTCTAATGATAATCTGGAGTACGGACAGTCAATCTCTAATGATAATCTGGAGTACGGACAGTCAATCTCTAATGATAATCTGGAGTACGGACAGTCAATCTCTAATGAAAATCTGGAGTACGGATAATCAAGGCTCTAATAATAATCTGGAGTCCAGATAGTCATGGCTATAATGATAATCTGGAGTCCAGAGAGTCATGGCTCTAATGATAATCTGGAGTCCAGAGAGTCAAGGCTCTAAGGATAATCAGGAGAACAGACAATCAAGGTCTAATGATAATCTGGAGTACGAAAAATCAAGGTCTAATGATAATCTGGAGTACAGAAAATCAAGGTCTAATGATAATCTGGAGTACGGATAAACATGGCTCTAATGATAATCTGGAGTACGGACAATCAAGGCCAAATGATAATCTGGAGTTCAGAGAGTCATGGCTCTAATGATAATCTGGAGTACAGACAATCAAGGTCTAATGGTAATCTGGAGTAAAAACTGTGAACGCTCTAATGAAAATCTTGAGTACAGACAGTCAATGCTCCAATGTATGTGAAATATGATTTTTTATTAGTTAAAAGAACAAGTATAATTCTGCACAAATATTTGACTTTAATTCCAACGTGTCTTAGAAAGAAATGCACAATTATGTCCACGTGTAATTTTTAAAATATTATTATTACCTTTATTCATCCTTTTAAAGAATAATTCAGATAAGTTTTAAACTGTAATTATGTTAGTTAACGTTTAATTTGCTCCAATATGAATAAATAAGTCTATGATTGACAAATAAAACCGGATGTGTGGTCAAAAGCAAAATAATTGCAGTCAAGTTTTCATCCACATATGCGTGTTCAGTGTCTTGAAATAACTTTGTCTTATTCTTACCGTACTATATAACAAAAAGAATTATTTGTGTTGTTTGTGTTTAAGGCTCAACATTTGTGGCGGATTAATAGGAGGATATACGAAGACGAAATCGTATCCTGGAATGGACGAAAAGAACTGAGTATAGTAGAGCTGAACATATACAGAAGCAAATAATGTGTATTTAATAATGACAGTATCTGCCAACCCAATCACCTAAATTATTTAGAAAAAGAAGTAATGCAAGTGATACAATGCCAGTAGACAAGACAAACACACACACACACACACACACACACACACACACACACACACACATATATATATATATATATATATATATATATATATATATATATATATATATATATATATATATATATATATATATATATATATATATATATATATATGGGGCACCAAGTGGCCAAGTGGTCTAAAGCGCTGTCCGTTACGGATCACTGCCATCTCACCTCAGTCTGCATGAGTTCTAGTCTATGATTCGGCGAATGGTGGATATGTGAGAAAGCTTGCCAGTAGCTTCTCGTGGGTCGGTCGTTCTTTCCGGTAATTTCCCGGTTTCTTCCTCCACCATTAATACTGGCCGCCTTGAATAGCCTAAAGTGTACTTTATACAAATTCAGGCTGAGTTTTGTAGCACAAGGGAGCAATCATTTTAGTTAGCAGTGTGCTAAAATCATTTACAATTTGATAAAGTGCAATATCCAAAGAAATGTCACCTACATTACATCAACGTAACAAAGAGGAATGCCAACAATCTCTCCACGGTGCATGTTTTAAATGCAAACAACTTCACCATACATACGTCACTCTCTCAAAAGTACATAACAACCGGTGGGTAAATAATGCTCAAACAAACCCCCACCCACTCACCTTGGTCATCCGTATATTCTATGAAGAATATTAGTTTCCCTAAATAAAGTGTTCCGTGTATAATCTGGAATATTTTATAAATCAGGGTATTCATTTGTGTAGTTTAACGGGATATATAAAGTACGTTAAAAATTGGGATGTCGCAGCGAATTTCGAACCTTTAATTTCTTCTTTGTCAGGGTGACACTCAAAAATACTGATGTGGATGCTGATATATAAAATAATTTTTTGAAAACAAAATTGGTACTGTCAAAGCATCTGTCTAAAAAGCAATCGAAACACAATGCCATTTTCACGACAACGTTCATCATATTTTCATTTATATTAAAGTGTAGCATAACCTAAGCATTATAACCATAGACTGTCATGTACACAAAACAATTGTATAGAACAGTAGCCAAACAAAAGGATGTACTTAGAGCTGCCACTTAGGTACTTTACTAGTATATTGTTTTATCGTATACTTCAGTTATTTAAATGAAATATATTTTGGCTTTCGTTTTTAATTTGTTTTTCAGATTTCATCAAAAATAGAAAGGGTCCATCAAGGCTGATCATTAATCAACCAGTACATAAGCGGGAAAAAAAAGGATTTTAAAGACTCATTTCATCCAATCGGACGTAAAGAAATTATTGAAGATGTGTAGTCAATACAGGCATATATGATTGCGCGCCTTGTCGATTAATTATAATCAGTATCGGTGAAATGACCTACAGATCGCATTGATAACAAATAGGAAAATATATTATTTGCACAACTTAGCAAATACTTAGCATAGTGAAATATAGCCAACTAGCGAGATGGCAGTCGGAGTTTTGTTTCTTGCTCTTTTGGCGATGTTTTCAAAACTTGGTAAGTATGATCTGAACATTATAGAAACTTGCTCGAAGATACCAATATAATTTATGAGGAGATGATGATGATGATGATGATGATGATGATGATGATGATGATGATGATGATGATGATGATGATGCAGTTGTCTGCCCGTTTGATTATACCTGACATGCCATTTATTTAGGTCGAACAGTTTCTCACAGACTGCCTTTTATTCTTGCCGTCCTTGGAAGTGATGTTTTCTGAAAAAGAGGGTTTTATCTAGACCTTTATTATTTTCTGTCAAGGTCAACTTTGTCTTCTTTTTGTCTGTGCTTAAGATATTTCCTACTATATATAGTGTCCAATCTTGCATCAAGTTATTTCATAATTTGTATAGCATCCAATCTAATAACAAAAGCGGAAAGAACCTATTATACTGTCTGACAAGCAGAAAACTTCTGCAAGTCTTTAAACTGGATTGTTATTAGCTTCAGTTGGAGACAAATCTCACGACACTCTCGTGAAGATAATAACACTTTATCATTGTCTTGTGAAAGAAATGTATGTATTGTCAGAATAAACGATTGTCGAAATTTATTTTCCGTTTGTAAATTTTTTTCATTTAATTAGTTTTTCTCTGCCATTCTGCCTTCGAAATTGAATACGCCAGATCCTGAAAAAAAACAACAAACAATCATTGATCTTCAAGCTTTCGATATAGTTATAGACAGTACGGAAAAACATACTTTTTGAAACAGGGAATGAATATAAACATTTATTTTTTCTTTTGCGGCTTTGTGCGAACTGTTTCAAACGGATATTCGATATATTGTGTCAATACCTTGTGACCGCCTTATGAACTTTAGTACTATGAATTGGTATAATGTTCTACACTTCCAACATAAGGTTCTTGCTTGTAATGTTTTACAAATTCCCACCTAAGTTAAAGTTCATGGGTGTGTTGTTTTACACTTCCAAACTAGGGCTCGTGGGTGTGATATTTTGCAATTCACAGCTAATTTTCATGAGTGTCATGTTGCAAAGTTCCAGTTAAAGTTCTTGGGTGTGATGCTTTACACTTCCCAACTAGGGCGCATGGGTGTGATATTTTGCAATTCACAGCTAATTTTCCTGAGTGTCATGTTGCAAACTTTCCAGTTAAAGTTCTTGGGTGTGATGTTTTACACTTCACGGCTAAGGATTCTGCGTGTAATATTAACACTTTCGGGGCCCCGAGTGGCCGAGTGGGCTAAAGCGCTGACCGTTACGGATCACTGCCATCTCACCTCTGCGTGTGTTCGAGTCTAGGATTCGGCTAATGTAGATATGTGAGAAAGCTTGCCAGTAGCTTCTCGTGGGTCGGTGGTTCTTTCCGGTGATTTCCCGGTTTCTTCCTCCACCATTATTACTGGCCGCCATGAATAGCCTATCGTGTGCTGAAAAATGGCGTTAAGCCCAACAGCAAACAAACAAATTAACACTTTCAGTAGTATATGGGGATGCTATAGAGACAATGTGAGTTATTAAAAAACACCTCGCGGCACTTTGGCGACAAGATTTATGGCGACAATCGGCACAGCCGATACTTTATAGAGACAATGGGAATTTTGTGTTAGCACACACTGGGTCTGTATAGCGACAAGAGGAATGGCACATGTGGCATGACGTCACGGTACTGGACACTTGGCAACAGTGTAGCAAGGAGCTGACCTAGTTGACCTAAATATGCGCAGCTAGCACTACGACTCTAGGGTTGGACATATACACGTACATACATATACATATACATACATAGACAATACAGACACATAGAGACAAGGAATAAAGATATATGGCAATTTTGTTGAAAAGTATAATCTTTTCGAGGCACGGAAAGTGGCCCTGAAAAGGGCCTTTGTTTTCTTCTTCTTTTAATGTCTCCATTTCTTCCACTATTTGCTAACTATGTCTAAAATTCCTTTCTTCTTATTTTTTACTTCTTCTTCTTCGTATGGCATCCAGTCTAGATGACCTATATCTCTAAACATTTTTGTATCTTCATCCAATTCTCATTCAGTTTTTCAAAGTGTTCTTTCTTCTTTTTGTTTTCTTTCTCCTTTCTTTCTTATGACCATATTTCCTTAATGTTCTGGACTTCTTCTTTCAGTACTTTTTCATGAAGTCTTCAGCTCTTGGTAAAGAATCTATGCCCAAACGTTTCATGAAAGGCCACTTGGTTAAATTGAAGAAGTCTTTTAGAAATGAGTTCCCTTCGATGACGTTATCATGAGCCTGTTTCAAGGAACCTACTCTCACATATTTAGGTTGAAGGAAAACTAATTTTTTCCACTTGCTCCTCTCTCATGCTAGCTACTATTTGCTTCGCCAAGTTGAGGTTAATAACTTGTCTGGATATAATGTCTCTCATATCTTCATATTTCCATTCCTTCTCATTTCTTTCAATAACATAGACTCCATCCAATACCCAACAATAAATATCCCACAGTCTATTAAAAAGTTCCATCTTGTATTCTGTGTAGAATGGCACGAATGGTGAACACTATGGTTTTATATAGGTCAAGCAAGGACGTGAATGAAAACATTCCTTAAACTCACTTCACATATGATGTACCATCTCATCAACGAAACGAGCAGCACAAAACACACCATATACCATCTCATCAATGAAACGAGCAACATAAAACATACCATAAACCATCTCATCAAGGAAACGAGCAGCACAAAACCCAAAAATATACCATCTCATCAACGAAACGAGCAGCATAAAACATAAAATATACCATCTCATCAACGAAACGAGCAGCACAAAGCATACCATATACCATCTCATAGATGAACGCGCATGCAAACACACGCACACACACATTCACAGACACACATCTTTATTGAAGTGAGTTTTTATAGTTACACTTCACTACATTCACACAAATTGACAAATTGAATAGTATTTTTTTCTAGAGATTTGGTTAGCCCTGAAAAGGGCTGTTTTTTGAACTCCAAAGACACCTGCTAATGCTGACTC